>QLOK01042657.1:0-67758 GCA_003313805.1 Tricholoma flavovirens
TGTCTTTGAAATACACTACATTGTTGGCTGTCAGTCGCTATCGCTGAAAGTAACACCCTCGTCTGATTCATCTTCTACCCTGGCTCGTTCATATTGACTAACGTCAACAGAGACGGTTCCCTCTTCGAGTAGGGTGTCATCCTCCAGGTTCTTGTCCCCGCGCTCGAATAGTTGGCGCCCTAGTAGCTTACTTGAGCCTCATAACAATCATATAGCATTCACTTACCAGTTGGTCTCGTTCCAATTTTTCTCCATTCCTCCCTTTCCTTCGGTGTCAAGCCCCTGAGTTTTTCATCTTCTTCTCGCGCCCTGTTCGCGGCGAATTCACGATCAAACTTAGCCTTCCAAACTTTGAATGATTCCAACGTGACAGGAGTCCCCCGCGTCCGAGCTTCCTCTTCCTGGTTAGTGGATAGGTCGTGAGCATTTGCAAAATAACCATATAGAGTTGAATTTCCACCTCGAGCGCCAGTCGTTCCTTCTCCATGTCCTCCCGTCGTCGTTGCTCAGCCCTTGCCCGGACAAGATGTGACAATTGTTCGCGAAGGTGTGAGACAAGTGTGAATGTCATAGCCATTCCGATATTTTCGTTTGCCTAAAGGGACTCGATTATCGTGAGGTAGCTTGGTCTGCGCATATGTCCACAGACCACTGTGCGAAGCTCGAGGAGGAGAATCTGCAGCTCCTGGCCCTCCGCCTGCCCTTCCACAACTTCCAGAGTCATTTCTGGCACGCAATCCGGATACTCTTCAGTGTAATGAACGCGTAATGTCAATCTCACTAGAGAGCAAACGAAACCTTAACGCATAGATAGCATACGAGTCTGTTGATAGACTTACACTCCTCGCCACCATCCAATGGATCGTCTGGCTCAGCATCAATTTGAATGTCCCTTTCAGATAATTCTTTACATGAGCCTCAGTTGCATGGGTGAATTTCCAAAGTGGGGCAGTTTTACGAACTTGTAAGTTCTGTAGGATAAATTGATTCCAACACCTGGAGCGAATGTCGTTGCATAAACAATTTGAATGGCAGGATCGGTGGATGTCAGATCACCTCGAGCTCTTCTAGCAATGGTTCGGAAGACATTTAAACTTGGGAGACGAAACCGGTGGCGATATGCAACCTGAACACACTTAGAATCTGTAACTTCAAGTTGAAGTTCGGAGTCGATAACAACGAATAACAATCGCCGATAATCGATAATCGCTCACTGGCAAGTACTACTAGTAGTAGCCTATCACACCGTACTAGTAAGTACGTGTGCAGTGGCAGGCCTGCAAACACTGTGCATGGCCATAGGCTACCGGTACACCTCTCCCCGCCTCCCACCCCTAAGTATTATAGTTCTGCTCTGGGAAACCTAGTAAAGACTTACGGTCGGGCGATTCTCCCAGTTACTCCATGGTTCCAAAACATCTTGTCTTGCGTTCATCACTTACTAGTAATCCAATAAAACCGGCTTTGGGGACTCGAAGTTCTGAAGTTCAGGAAGTCATGGTCCATGAGTCAATCCTGGTGTGAGCCATGCTGGAGTAGTGCTTTCGCGGACCCGATATGCAAGTTCTCTTAGCTCTACCGTATCGAGCCTATTTTCTCGGACCAGCGATCGAATGGAGTATCTCACGACGATGAAAATACGCGGATTGCCAGTGTGTGGAGTTAATAGATGGACGCGCGCGTAAAAGTTCCCTAGTATGACTTAGAAACTTGAAGTTGACATAGTACTACTTTGTTACCTACCCCGGGCCCCTCCGAGTCACCTTGCCATGATCGCATAGCTCCTCTGTCACTGTAGATGCTGCACTAGCCACGGCATGTCTACTGCTTGGTCTCAACGGACGAGGGGTACACACATTATTTTGCAAAGTATTAATTGGAGCTCGAGTTAGGATATCCATGCCGCGAATCTTGACTCTCTTGTTTCCTTACTGGTATTTGAATTTGAAGGGCTCAACATGCCACAATGTTGGCTTGTATGTCTTGTCGTTCAACCTACCCGTTTACTCGTGACGGGTGGCCACGTTTACGCAATAGCTACTAACGTGCCGCCACGGTGCAAGACTGCCTTCAACAAAACTGCTCATTTAGCGGGCGACATGCCCAACTTGGTTAGTGGTTGATGTTTTAAATCTTGCCGAGGTAGTCTATCTGTCACATAGACAGGAGTCAACGAACTACACCCACTTGATGGCGCAGCCAGTGCACAACTCTACCAGAATAAGCCTTCAAGCGATCACTGCAGTACGGCGATGAAACATTGAAGAGGGTGGGATTGGCTTCTAGGATCAGGACGAAGACGGTTCTTTAATTGTGCAGGCATGGATCTGAAGGCTGTATACGGGTCTTATATCCTAGAAGAGGTGACAGCGGTATACTTGTAATTGGCACGTTACAAACTTACGACAACTTCGAGTTGAAGTTGTCGAAGCGCGCTACCGTGACCGTGACTACCGTACAAACAAAGATTTCCCAAAAAGGCAATCTTGTAACCAAACTTGCCAGTGCGGCAATGGATGGCATAACGACTGCTTTTAGACTCTTTTGGAGCCTCTTGTTCATGAACCATTAAAAAGCAAAGCGTGCTTCTCAAACAATGTTCTATCAATCGTAGTTCCCGCTTCACATATATTGACGACGACTCGGACGCCAACAATGGAACTCAAAGCTCGTCTGCGCTATTCTGTCCTTCCTGCCATGCCGCGGAATCCCCAGGGAAAGACCACTGCACATCCTCCCAGTGGTCACAAAAGCCACAAAAATGCTCTCGGCGTTCGTCCAGAGGCGTGGAGACGGCTTGAAAATATTTACTCGTTGAACGAGGCGAGTATGGACCAAATGATCACCTCTTGTACGCTAGGATTTCTACTCCGTTCATCAACAAAATTAAATCAATACTGTAGGGATAGACAATGTAATTTCAGAGGACTCCTCCGGTTTATCACTTACGATCCCTGACCGACGCTTTAGTGTGACATTGAATAAACCACCAAAGAATATCACTGGGTATGATAAAAGGCCATCTTTGCACGATTACGTATTGACAGAAGCCTCAGGATGATATCGTGGCTCGAAAGTTTACCGCTACACACGGCACAAAATGTTATACATTTTCTGTATCCCCAATCGAGGGGATGGAGATTCATCCTTGGTCATGATTGCGATGGGGACGAGGATATTTTCCAATATTTTACTTGGTCAACAGCAGATCTGGACTCCCCGTCGAACAGTAGGGATTCAGTAGTGATTGCCTTTCAGCCTTCATGGATCTTGTCGGAACAAGACATCAGAGAATTTTCAGAGTGTAGATCGGTAAGTACAGCTGTTTTCCGTACATATTTCAAGTGATCTGACTCTGCCCTATTCGTGAAGTTTCCCCCATATCGGAAAACCGGCAATGCCTTCCCAGTCACCCTTCAGAGCAAAGAGAGGCTTTGGGCGAAAGTGAGTTTTTGACATAACACTCAGAAGTCCAGAGGTTGTTAATTAGGGCAGATATGGGATGTCTGCGTTAAAAGGCGAACACATTGGTTTGTGCTCACGTCCTATGATAATTGGGTCTTCGGGGCATTTTCCACTGGTGAGTTGATGATTGTTGCAACAATTAGAAAGGCTGAAGCAGGCTTCAGGCTGGACTGCAGCATTCGTTACTGCCGCATACACTTTCGATATGTACAATCCAACAATCGCAGAGTGCTTAGCTTTCTGGACGGTTGCCGCAATGCGTATGCCAGGCTGTGTTTTGGTTCCAAGGGTTAGTCAACACTTCTGGAAAAAGTCCTTGGCCTGTAAGCAAAGCCGTCTTAAGACCCGTTATAGGTACCAGAACCATTGGCGCATTTCATGCTGCCCGTTGCAATTTCACACATTACAGCCAACATACCTGCTCCCGTCAGCTCAGAGTCAAATTGGGAGGGGAAAAGTGACGGTAGGTTGGAGTGCATTACTATTTGTTGGGATACCGAACATTACTTTACAGATTTCGGCTCTTCTGCTGGCGTACGAACTCTGTCCGAAACATCGTCCAACGTAGGCCTACTAGAGCGATTATCATGGTCATCCACAGATATCATGAATTGGATGATCGACACGCATTTGAATGACCAAACGCCGCAAAATTCAGATGCTGACTTAGCATCAGTCGGTCCATTGGTCGACGCACTGGAACCATACAACTTGCGTCTGGGTGACTGGTTGGCATGAATCATCAGGACCTCAGTAAAAACTAGAAGAACGTGCCATTGTGTCATGGGATGTGTATAGTTCTGATTCGCTATATTCAACTCAGATCTAGGCGGCGAATTTCTGACCGAGAAGACTTTTTAGCAATTAGGGGGCTTCCAGAGGGCGTGTTTCCACCGTGCGGTGAGTTTGGGGTCCAACCAAGAGCAGCTGGAGTCGAATCTGTATTGTGGGCTGGTGGTACACTTTGAGATGCGTTGTATAGATGAGGCCTTGTGGTTAACGTCGGAGGAAGGACCTGGGAACAAACTTTACAGCAATAATAGAAGCTGTCTGACGGAACATACCGAAGTGATGAAAGACAGATAAGGAAATGTTGTTTGGGCATCTTGTGATGAGTAGAACTCGAGCAGAATGCACAATGCCTCTGAGAAAGAGTCAAAGCCTAGCCACCGATGAATTATACAAGAGGTTATACCAGAAACGGAAGCAGTCTCTCCTTCGCTGAATGTGAAATATTCGATGGCGTATCGCGAGGCATCAGGTGATGGTGGTTTGTGTGAAGGGGGTGTGGGCAAGGATGCCGAGGGTGCGGCAGCAGATATACGAGCATCAAGTGAAGGGGAATTTGGACCATCAAAAATGCGTTGCGCGAGGACATAACACGCTGTCGCAGTAACTTTAGGGGGATAGAGGATACACATCGGGGTTCGATATCTGGCATATTAAAATGTATGACCGGCATAGACAAAGGAAAGGGAAGGGAAACACGGACGAGTCATGCGCGAGGCTCCATGCACATTCCTGTATCAGATGATTGTCTTCGTGTGCATCAAATAGATCCACCAAGTCGGCGTGTGGACTCTCCACGACGAAATCAAAGCAAAGGGCCTCGAGTAAAACTTCTTCGGTGAGTAAAATTGTAGCTTGGCAATGGTCCACCTCCTAGGAGACGTTTGGCCTCAGTCAAACAGAGAAACGTGCCGCATACCTTGCTGTCTGCGGGTATATGGGATATATCAACACCACTGATTTTGGCTTGGCATACCCTCGCTACATCTCGGAGTTTTCGGCCACATTCTTCAGTTTTAGTTGCAAGAAAAATACAGGATGCTGCAACATCCTAATGCGGTATTTCTCATAAGTAAGTCGAGGGTAGCCGCAGGATCAGAATTAGTTACTTGGCGATGGAAGTCTTCCATCGAATATCTCATATAGAACCTGTGGAACCAGGTTGCTGCAGTAAACATGGCTGAACTGGGACTGCAAAAGGTCAAAGGCTTAATGATATCAAGACTGACGGGTACAAACAGTGCGAGTGACGATCCTAGGCGAAAGAGGAACTCCACGCCTCTCGCTCGGTCGTAAAGCTCCTTATCGGTTGAAAAACTTGTGGGAGTGGCTCGAAGGGCAGACAATGGGAACAGCCATTGACTCCTCGTGGGTTCGGGCATGGGCTGGATTGATAGTACTAATACTGATGGGCTCTGGGGATGCGAGATTACCTTCTTACGTAAAGTTGAGCACATATGTAAATATAATATTAATAAATATAAAATAATTATACATTGACATGGGCGGCGATAACTACTTAACACCGTGACTCATCATAATATACGGCCCGGGGGGCCAGAGTCTCGCTCCCTAAATCCTGAAGCAATGAAGCATCGAACGACCATCCAGTGATTATGCGCATATCTGATATAATAATATAGTCAACTCTCTTTTGGACAAAGTCGTTCTCTCAACTCTGGAGTGACCACCCAACTCGTTTATACGATTTCGCCAAGTTTCCACTTCAACCCCGCTCAACTTGAACTGAACACAAGACTCCATTTGGCCTGCCCGGGCTCCCGCGCGCAAACTCGAGCTTACCGTCACTTTTACGACATCGATGTCGGGCGATACCGAAGGCTGTACTGTACATCGAGGGATGTCCTTTTGGGGGTAGTCGCTACCTCCCTAAATTATACAAACATTCTGGCCTTTCAAACAGTTTACATTACTTACACAATTACATCCTCCTCTCGAGTCACTACCATATTAAGATTTACTCTCACGTGACAGCTCTTGTTGCCGTTCTTCGACTGACTCGTAAAAGTTGCTGAGAATCCTGCCTTTTGCCTTTGCTCGCATTTCACGTATCATGATCATGCCTCGACAATGACAACGTCCATTATGCCTTGCTCAAATGAAAGTGCAAGATTAGCGCCCCCCCGCCACACAATAAAAAATAGAATAAAATTTTACTTATCGGTCTGGGATAAGTAGCTACTAATACCGTGACAATTGACTGAACTTGACGAGTCGGTCTACTTGTGGACGCCCGTGCCTGGATATTTGGTTTCTTCTAGGGTTGGCCATTCTAGGCCTGAGATCTCTAGCCAATTAATATTCTATGTGCACAGAACTTCGGTTCTCTCCTGCCTTTAAAGTAAGTGAGTGTATATATAGTAGATCACATCCCACTATGTTCGCGGGAGAAGGTTCAAGGCCACGCATAATAATCACATTGCTCCATCTAGGTGGTCGTTACCGGTGTCAGTCACCTGGATGTGAATGTATCAACTCAGTCCTCGAAGTGTTTTGTCAGTCACCTGAACCCTGAACTCCGAGTCCCAATTACAGAAGCAATTGTTGGCCAGGTTTCACATGCACATTCTCCTGAATATTTTCCCTCGTTTTATGCGGCCAGACACAGCGTTTACAACGTCCCCCTCCTTGCAACCACGCTGAAATTTCTGAAATATCACCAGTGCGTTTCCATTTGTTATAACTCCGTCCCAACCTATGAAAATATCTATCATCCTTTTCGGAGATGGATTTTAGTTGGTCCCGGAAAGGATGTACCCAGATCCAGACATACGAAAAACTGCCGTTGTCAGCATATTCGGACTTCCCTCACTTATGACGGAAAGCTTTTTAACTTCCGATTAACTGCTCCACGAACTACTACTAAGATCTAGCTTCCTCCGAGGTTATGTCCAATTCCCGGCTTTATGCACGTTCTGTCCCACGTTGTTCATCTTGTTCGCATGAAGGGCATGCTCTGTTTATCCTTCGATCTGGCGAAAGATAATCAACGAGTGTCTTCTTTTTAGTCTGGCAAGTTACTTCATACTGTACTGCTCGGGGAACTGCCGGCTGATTTCGGGGGCACGATCTCAGTGATTTTCGGAAGTATTGCGATAACAACTCACTATTGCCAACAAGTTGAAATGCAATTTGGCCCACAGTTGCTGGGATGCGCAGTACTGAACTTGCAAAAACGGTCGTCGCAGGCGATCTGTGGTACAACTGGAATGTTTTCTACGTAATGGATGACCTTGTCTTTTCTTACCAGCTGGTCTGGCTATCAGGTCGTCAACCGTTTAAACTCGTCAGGAAACAAGGCGTGACACACCAAAGCATAAGTATGGTTGCAGACACTGTAAGTTTCTTGTACTCTTCCGTGTCCATGTGACTTCAGCTTATAACGATTGTGAGCAATGAGTCTCTCACTGTCGCCATTTACACATGATAACGGCCTTGTCGAGCTAGTGCGAGAAACGAGAGGAGAGAAAATTCCGACAAGTACTCAAGGTCCGTGTCTGCTCCGTGCGTTTATATACTCACGACCATGAAGAAGTTCCGATATCTCAATTGAAGACGTACAAGTAACTGATTGAACGTTGATCAAGAATCGGCCCGTTAATATCAAGATGGATTTATATGTTGCAGATGGACTTGGAAACATGGCGTGAAATAGCACCGAACTATGAGATCGACAATATCCAGGCAGTTTGGCAGGGCGTGAGGCTCTCCACACGTAAAAAACTGAGTCAAGATATTCCGGTGGTTGCAACTCGCGTCGAGGAATTTGTACCAATAGCAGTTCAAGAAAGTCTGTCCGAAATTCAAGTTCATGTTCCAAATTTGAGCAACTTGTCCAAGGGTGGCACAATAAACCGAAAGGTTAAATTGCGCATCTCCAGACCCAAAAAAATTGTTATATACAGAGGAAAGTAAAAATGGCCACTTAGGGGTCCAAGGGTAAGCTTGTGACCTGCGATAACTAGTGCATAAACGATCGGCGATAGGTTGTCATGAGGAAGCGTATAGACTTTTAAGCATGGACGGGACCCCGATCTCCGTTCATTATCGACAGTTCAGCACATGATATATTATAGTGAATGCGCGAGACTCCGCGATTTTTCATTTCATGAGGACAGAATTAACGGAAGGCGGGGTATTATCTTCAGAAAGAAGGTTCAGAACGAGTGAGTAAGTTGCCGTTCAAAGCGTTTATGTTATTCTTTGTTTGGGGTGGCATGAGAAGTGTGGAGTAGCCTCGTTACTGCCAGCAGCCAGCTGGGGTGAGAGGGACGCAAAGCATCGGAATCGAGCATTCGTAGGGTTCTCCGGGGTCCTCACTGAACATAGAATCTTACAGAACAAAGATCATCGGATATCGTGATAATCCAACTTCAGTCAAAGTACCTTAAGTATGACATTAGGCAGCGTGGACATAGGTCATGTTATCCGGCAAACATCCCGACAAGGTACTGACTGACGCCTTCGGGTGTCAAACTTCCGACGTCCGAAAAGACGAGGGAGATGAGATCCGGCCTACATGAAGGGATTGGCATTGTAACACAGAAGAGAGACAATCAGTCCTCACCTAGTATAGTCTACGTCAGGATTATTTTGTGAAATGTGTTCTTGTGTTATCCTTATAGGCGCCTGGACGGTCTCTTTCGCAGCATCCTGGGATGTGACAGCTGACGGGTTCTTCGCATTGGAAGCGGCTGATAGGGCAGGGTGAGAGAAAGAGAATATCCGGGCATTATGATGGGGTAGATCATATTGGGACAAGGGAAAAAGTCGATGGAATTTATAACTGGCAGAAAGCGGTTACTTTTATTCTACAGTGAAGTTAAGTGCGTGGCTTACCTTTCTGCAAGCGCGTAAAAGGGTTTATTAGCAGCCTTTGCGATGATCGCAATCTGGCTGCTACCCACCGCGTTGATGAGACCTCCACTCTCCACGACTGCCTCAGAGCCTACGAGAACAAAATCCACCTTGTCCATTACGTAGGCAACAGCAGAATCCAAGATCACGGTGCTTGGCACACCCGCAGTAGTCAAAGCCTCGGCTGTCTTGATCCTATGTTGACCATTCAGCAACGATGGAGATTACATGGCTGGCAAGCACTTACCCGAGGCCGCGAGGCCGGGCTTCGGTTACGAAGACTTCGCAGACCAAAAGATTAAGTAGGTTTGTCAAACCAAGAAGAAAACTGCAGGACCTGAGATCCGTTTCCGTTCATGCGCCAACAATAGTGTTTGCATCACTACTCTTGAATAAGAGTGTGTGAGAATCTTTTGGTGAACTCAATAAAGGCTTGAGGTTATTGTTGTACCCAGCGCTTACCACAGAACCGTCCTTTATGAATCCAACCGCCAGCTCGGCAATTTTTCGGCGATACGTGAGTGCCTCAGTGGCATATTGTTGACCTTGTTGTATAAGTTTTGTTTTCAATTTAGCAAAACTCTGGACGCCCCGTGAGCGTGATGGTGAGACCAGATCATGTTAGGAACCCTCACAGCCGAATCATGGGGAAACAATGTGACGAATGCGATAAACAGTTCACAGCCAGCATTTATACTGATAGGATTCGAAGATCTTGTCTTTAGCACTTCCGCCCCGTCGTTGAGTGCTTTGACAAGCTCAAACATTGTACCGGCTGAAGATGATTTGAGCCTGGCATAACTATGTTGAATGAAAAACTCACCAGCGGAATTTTCGATCAGCTCTGTAAGTGACAGGATTGCAGCCAATGGAGTTGAAATCTTCGAATGGATGAAAATAAGTTCATACGAAGAAATGAATTCGAACATACTGCTTCATCTCTCAGAATGCGTTGGAATGCCGCGTAAATGTCAAACGATGAATCGATTGGTTTGACAGGAGATATTGCTGACGACGTATCCTGGCCTGTAATTACTGCCAATCCTGTGGATATGTTCATAACTTTTGCAGTCAAGTCATTACGTAATCGATCCTTACGATCCTACTTACGAAAATTCAGACAAAGGTGGCCGCACAAGGGGATGAAGGATTTCTAGGGTCGTTCTTCGTTGCTACAGAAACGATAGGGTGAAACCTGATGAACTTGGAACGGTCGGGTGAACTTTCAACTTTATTACATACTTGCATTGTATTATATTTGTAGCCTGTGAGAACATAGTTCAGGACCCCGAATACGAGTATTGAATTGCACCACACTGACTCTACCTGACATCTACCCCTATTGCCGCGACAGCCATGACAGAGAATACGCATTCTTGGAAGATGAAGAAGCAGAGCAAGGAATGGAAAAGTGAAAGGCAAGAAGAAAATAGCCAAGGACTGGTATCAGGGGGGATACACAGAGAGTCGGGGTGAATACACGTGTATTTTCGACCGACGCAAAAATGCCTGGATCGGTGATCCCTTTTAATATATATATTTTTTTTTCTTCGCTGCCAGGGTCCGATACAAAAACGTCTGCCAGTCAACATGTCCCTCCCATCCCCCTCCTTCGAACATTGACCTCTTCATCGTCCACGCTTTTCTTCAACACAATATCCGCTCTACTATCGTATATCGACCATGTAAGCCCCTACTGTACCCTTTCTCATTTGTATTTTATTTTATCTTTTCATTCAGCTTCTCGGCCCCACATTTGCCACCGCTACCCTTATTCTTCCACGACTCTTATTGGCATGGATTCTTCCCGCCCACGAGCAGAGGTCATCTTCTCGAGTGACGTGCAGAATATGGATGACTGGGCTCGACGTACTCGAATCCCTTTAACCACTGCTGAGGCTTTGGGTGCAACTTACGCCCGCGCCCATCGATGGCTGCAGACACTCAAGCTCCAACTTATCCGCGAACATAATTGGAGAGATGTACCCTCCTCCGACAGCCGCATGCTTTTCTCCCTCGAAACATCTTCTATCTGGCGCTCTTCGGTCGGCCTGCCTGCGGGTCCCCAGTTGAAATTACAATTACCTGTCCACGCCAGCTCTTTCTTCTCTCCAGAACGGCGGGTCCAATGGCAGATGGTTTTCCACAGCGACATCTTCGAATCAGTCCGCAAAATATGTCCCCCGATCAACGACATTTTAAGCCTCATACAGTGCCTACTGACCGGTGTAGTGACTCTGGTTTTCGAGGAAAATCTTCGAAACGGGGTGTACAGAACTACTCGTGGACTTCCTCCCGTGTCGTGGATTAACGAGCACGAGTCAGCCTTGATCGAAATCTTTGGCATCGAGCACTACAGAGCATTACGACGGGCGTGTAGCGACACACAAACAGCTTTCAAGCTTGAAGTTGCTTGAAGTTGTTCCTTGTTCCCATTAGCATCCTCTCTCGCTGATGGTTAGCGGCTTCCTTCCCAGACTAATCTTATGATATCGCGCCCCCGTGTTTTGCGTCGATATACTTGCACCTGTTTTCCAAAAATGCATTGCTGTCACATACTTTTGCTTTTGATTTCCGCATCACTGTTCCCCGACAATCTACTGCGATCATTCTAATCGTCACAACAACAGCCCCACATTATTCAATTGCATATAATTTATCTCTAGCATATATTCTCAATTGCACTCCATCATCCGATATTTGAAGTTTCACCTTTTCCTTGCAACTACTTTTTCTCTTTTCAAGTTGGTCTAATTTTGCTTATGTTGAGAGATGGCACTTTGTAGCATCATTACCTACTTATGCACCTACAGAAATGGCCTATGCCATGTTGGCTATATAATCACTTAGATTCTTGGTTGATGTGAATCCCAGTCCGATCGTGAGAGTCCGAGTCATGTCTTTTCGTATACTGATATCCCTCGACGACGCAAGCAAATCATGGTGTCGGTTATTCTGTGCCAAAGTACAACTTGTCCCAATGGCAACCCTCCTTCACGTCTAGAATGTCCTACTTGCAGCAAGTAAGTTATTTTAACTCGTATTAACCATCAATTGCCTACTCCTTGCAGGGTTGGAATAAAGGGCTCGTTTTTCTGCGGTCAGGAATGCTTCAAGGCAGAATGTGAGTGCCTCAATAAACGTAGGCATCGTTGAACAATAATTAAAACGTCTGGTCAAACTCAGGGGTATGTTAATCCTAGATCTCTCAGTGTAATTTCCTCACGTCTGCTATTCCTAGAAAACGCACAAGGCAGTACATGCTCTTGTGACCGCAAAACTGGGTGACGGTCCAAGTACCGATATGAATTATTACCGGAAATATGCATCTGACTGGCGTAAATCAGGCTTCTACAACCCATTTCCTAACTTTGCCTTCACTGGTTCCTTACGACCGGTATATCCGCTATCCAATTCTCGCCAGGTCCCGGATCATATACCCAGGCCTGATTATGTTGGGGAAGAGGAGGGTAGGTATCTGTTTGCCACTGACATCGCAGTTTAATTCAAGACATCTCCAGGACGATCAATCTCTGAAGCTAAGAAGGCTGATCAACCACCGCGTATCTTGTCCAAAGAGGAGCAGGAGAAAATGCGAACGGTGTGCAAGGTAGGTTCAGTTTCATGACACCGATGTTCACCATGTTTGACTTCTCGCATACAGCTCGGAAGAGAAATTCTAGACATAGCAGCCTCTCATGTACGCCCTGGAATTACCACGGACGAGATTGACGAGATTGTACACAATGCGACGATAGAACGGAATGCTTATCCTTCGCCTCTCCACTATCGCAAATTTCCCAAGTCAGTTTGCACGTACGTTTTAGTAATTACTTTCATTGTCACCAAGTTGGCTAACCTTTTATAAGCTCCGTCAACGAAGCGATCTGCCACGGCATCCCTGACCACCGTAAACTAAAAGAGGGCGACATTATTAACCTCGGCAAGTTGATTGCAATTTTACTTTTCTTATCTTACACGACATACAGATGTGTCTCTATATCATGACGGTTTGTCAAACCTTCTTTACTTCATATGGTCATCTATTGATCACTCTCCGTTAGGGTATCACGGAGACCTCAATGAGACGTATGCTGTCGGGAAAATTGATGATGATTCAACGAAACTTATCAATACGGCCCGCCAATGTTTGAATGAAGCCATCAAGATATGCAGGCCCGGTGCCCTATTTCGAGATATAGGAAAGGTCATGTATGTGACTAATATTCATGGTATATTGGGTGTTTTTGTAATTTTCCACCACAGTGAACCTATCGCTCGTTCAAATGGATGTGCTACTGTACGAACATACACAGGACATGGGATAAATGATCTTTTTCACTGTACGCCGAATGTTCCGCACTATGCAAAGAATAAAGCTGTGGGCACAATGAAACCTGGGATGGTGAGCCGCAAAACGCATCTTTCTCTGCTACATGCTGACGACTATACTTGTGAAGGTATTCACGATAGAACCAGTGCGTGTGTTGATATTGAGCCGTGTTTTTATCTCACCTTCATATGGCGTGATGAATAGATGATCAATCTAGGAAGTAATTGGGATGTTGTACACTGGCCTGATAATTGGACAGCTACTACCGTTGATGGAAAAAGGAGCGCCCAATTTGAAGAAACGTTACTGTAGGTTCTATAGGGAACCTATGACCCCAACTTCACTGACATGGTTTGACAGTATTACGGAAACTGGTGTTGAAGTTTTGACAGCAAGCACCGGAAAGAACTGATCTCTCAGTATCACTGGCTCAGTGACCAAATTGAGTCTTGGTTCTTCCCAATCGTATAATCTACATATAAGAGAATCTGTTGTAAAGTGCTTACTATGTCACACTTTGATGCATTCGTTTTCTATCAATTTCATCATTCAAGTCCTGCGTAGCATTTGCAAACTGTTCAGCACGATCTACAGCAGCGATGCGTGCCACCGGTACACCGTCCGAGAGGCTTTCCCTTCTTGTTCTGTGTCCTTGTAAATTCAATCCAGCTTCCGATTTAGTCGATGATATGGCCGTGCTTGACCCCACCGGCTGTGATGGCTGGGCTGCGTCGGATTGTTGTGGCAGAGGTGAGATACGATGCCTTTGCAAGTCTGCATATGAGCTTTGACGACTCCGTGATTTCTGCGACATTTGTGCTGGATGGAGTTGGTCGTCACCTGACGGAATTATTCCGACGACATCATCATAATCGCCACTGTCTTCATCATCTGTTTCATCGGGTGTTGCCAATCGGCTGCCTTCATCACCTGAAAATCCGCCCCAGGCACTGGTACCTCGTTTGGCACTACGACTCCAACCAAAAAGACGTTCATCGATCCAGGTCATTGGGTGTGTAAGTCCTAGACCTTGAGCATCAACAGCACCAGTGCCACTCTTCCTACGCCACAAACCAGGCGTCCCACTGGAAGGTGGTACACTGGCAGAAGGAACGAGAATGCGCCACTGCATCGTCTTTTAGAAGGTGAGCTTTATGGTCAACCAAGAAACGCACCTCATTGAAGTCTTCATATAAAAGTGGGCCGAAGTCATTGATCAGCTCTGCCACCTCGTTAGAAAGCTGAACTCTCATGGCTTTGAGCTTGTCAAGAGACCGTTGCTGTCCAGGAACCAGGGCTATGATCAGAGGTCGCAATGACCTTATGGCGATTAAGTCACTGTTGCCATACAACCAGATGACAAACGTACTTCAGAACATCTACTCCGGCTTCACCGAACTTCAAGGCGGCATAATTCATAAACGGCAAAGCAACAAACACGAGAAACGGAGTACATATCATCCATCTCAAGGGAGCTCTAGCTCGGATAGCGATGAACGTAGCGACACACGCATAGAATGTATAGAGGACGGGAGCGACGCCCAGACAGATAAGAACCTTCCAAGTGGCAAGGACATCCCTTCCAGCGATCTTGACAACGGACGCGGCGAGGGCCTCTGAAAATCGTTAGTACAATGTGGTGACGGAAGGAGTATAATAAACCTTTGGCTTTCTTCCTTGATATTAAAGAAGCCAGAATAAACATGGGACCGTTCAAGATGGTGCCGGGAAGTGCAAGTATGGTCCAAACCAGGAGAAGACCGATACGATAAGTTAATAGACTCAACGTCTTCCAGCTGGCTTTCTGTGCTCTGGGAACCTTCAGATCAACATCAAAAAGGGAAGAAAGGAGAAACGTCACGAGATAAAAATATACCTGGTGGTCACGGAGACCGAGGTCTCTTACCAGACGGTTGTATTTGAGAACACCCTTTCTAAGTTCCTGGACCCTAGGTTCATCCTTAAAATGGGTATAACCCTCCAACAAACGTCTGTTGAGTTCCACAACTTGACCAAGGGTGAGATGCTGGCCGGGCGTCTTGTACAGTCGCCGAACAGCTTGAATTAGCTTTAGAAATTTGTCAGCTCAACTCTTCATATAGTGGACCAGACCAACCATCAAGGTGTCGTAATCTGGAGCTCTGATGGTCACGGTTTTGAGTCCATCGTACACTAGGTCAAGAAACTTTGCAACAGCCTCCCTTTTCTGTGCTCCGCCCTGTTTGAACATTTCAACGAGCTCGGGCGGTACATCTAAGGTGTTTCCGAATTCAACGACGGCTCTCGATCTGAACCGATGTGCATGAAAGTATGAGAGGCCGACAGGCACGATCTTGACTTGAACGTTAGGGTCATTTGCCATAGCGCCGAGAGCCATTATGGATACGCCGGCTTTCAGAGGGAGCAAGTCAGTGCGATCATGGCTACCACCTAAACCGAACCCTGGCGTCAGAAGACTAACATAACCCTTTATAAAACACACCTTCAGGGAAAATACCAATGCTGCCACCTTTTTTCAAGCACCGATAGACATAACGATACATTTCTTGCTGGTCAACAAAGGAGAGTCGCTTGAACTCCAAGCCTTTCAAGCCTTCTTGTTGTAGTTCCGAAATCTTTTCTCTGATGCGTGTTGTGCCTTTGCCACTTTCTCCCCCGAATTCTCGCTTGATTTTCAACTGAGTATCTGAAATAACTTCGCTTACTTCAGCTACCAACGAATTAAGGTATTTAGGCAGCATAATTTGCATTCGTGGTGCGAATTCGGTAATGAAACGAGTGTCCTCTCCTGAAACGAGACAAGGGTCATCAGGCGAGAGCGAGATACGTCCGGTGCCGCTCATGGCGGAATCCGCGGCACGGGAGACAGGAACTTGTATACACGTTAAACGGACGCTTCCAATGAGGAGACGGACGGACTTACTACTATCCATGAGCCTCGCAAAGAAACCAACCGCTTTCCTCTCCATGCTCTTTGCGGCGGCAAGGAACTGGACATGACGATGAGTTTCTCTGTACACCTCTAGGCTGAGAAGAAGAGGGTCAAGAAACTGCATCCAGACCCTTATTGAACATGAAGCATTCAGGAAACGAAGCAAAACGTACTTGGTTGTTGTGTGGGGCACCGACGAATATCACTGGCCCATCACGAGGGATGTTGAACGCGCCTCGAGGTCTTATTTCCCTAAAAAATATTTGCGTGATAATTCTCCAAAATATCATGAAGGCATCATATGAGAAAGACCCTTTGAGCACGTTAACGACAGGTGTCATAAGGTCAAGAACTAGAACTGGAAGGAAGCGTTAAATGTAAGGAAAGGAACGGGCTTGTTGCGGCGCTCGACTCAGACTATGATGAGCAGGCAACAACCGTAAACAAGCAAGCCAAATTAAGAGATTCTATTAGTCGGTAATACAGGTTAATTCCTGGTGTAGCATACACTGCAGACGAAAGCATGAAAAAACAAGCTGAACTAGCTTCCACCAATAGAGGGTGTCGTTCTACCTTGAGACGATCCAGCGCTGAGGGTACTAGAGCGGTACTGAAAAATGTCATGAAGCCTTGATAACTTATCCTGTTGAGCAGACTCTTCAGGTGAGGAAGCTTGTTTGTGCGGTCCTGAGCCTACGTCATCATCACCGACGATAGACCCGGGAATGGACTCGCGTTGATTAGATTCTAATTCTAACCCCAATTGTTAAGCATAATTTGGGAATTGGAGGCAATAAAGATGCTCACTTGATAGTGTATCTGCCACGGCGACATTCCTCTCCTGGTCTTCAGCGGCACGGCTAGCCAGTGCACGGTTGATATATTTACGGAAGGCAGCACCTGTAGATTCAAGCATCTTCTCCACGCGGGCCCGCTTGTGAGGATACGCTTTTAAGAAATGGTGTAGTTCGGTGATTCCTTCTTTGTGTAGAGCACCAGTCGTTTCACTGGATATGTGACCAATGATGCCGAGCAACTGGGCGTCTGGATCGGGTTCTTCAGCTATAGGAAATGGGCCGTTGCCAGGAAGGGAGGCTGAGCTACGGCTAGGCGAATGGCGATGGCTAGCGGATGTTGCAGAAGAACCCGTCTCCTGTGGTGAGATAGGTCGGCTGGATGTTGGTGAAACAGGCTGGGTTGCTCGATCCGATGGAGCTTTGTCACGGCGTACAGGTATGACGTCTGCGCCTGAGCGTGGATTTGAGTTGAGAATTCTGTATACATAAGGATATACGATGGTGGCAGAAGGGTCGTCGAATGATGCTGACAATAGATCGTAGACATCGTCTCCGTAATGAGCTATGACAAGCGTTAGTGAGTAAAGAATTGTTCGACAATCTAACCAACAGCAACTTACCAACGACATGTTGAATTATGACTTTGATGGTCCGCAAAGGCATGTCACCACACGGAATTTTGTTAGTCGCTCGTGCACGCCATTCGTTGGGAGGCACCGACTGCAAAAAATGTTCTATGGCGGGAAAGAGCTCAACAGGGTCTAGATGCTGTTCGCTAAGATCTTGAGGGATGTTTCGAGCTAACTTCCAAACACATTTCAGCACAAGTTCTGCCACTTTGGACTCCTTGGCATCCGGCAAAGTACCATTACTCGGAAATGGCTTAACAATCTGCAACAGGAGAGCAAAAAGCGCGCTTAAAATAGTAATAGTAATAGCATCAGGCGCGGAAAGGAAAGAGTTGATAGTGCTCACCGAAATATTGACATCCTCCGACCAGTTGCGAATAAACGCAAGATAATCATGTTAATGAATCGCGACAGATCCTTAACCTTCTTCACAGGGCTGTCATCCGTTTCCAGGAGTCGCAATGTAAGTTCTTCTAATAGAGACGTGAGGATATCGACTGTCAATGATTCTGCCAAAAGGGCATGGTCACAAAAATTATTCAACGTTTGTATCAGATGCTTTGCAAGCCGAAAGTTTTCCTCAGGTACAAGGTCGTCAGGCTTTTCGAAAATGTGGGCCATCTGAAGTGTGATGGTCTCGATCAAGCCTTCCGTGTGTTCCGCGAGTTCACTATACTGTGGCGAGGATTCTCTCATGGCCAAAACTTTCTGAACTTTCTTGAGGGCATCCACACTACGGCTAGGGTCACTGCTGAGGATACTCGATATAGTGATCGTTATATCTTCCGGGATCTCGGGATGCAGGGTGTATTTGTTGTCTACGTTTTCAGAGCCATTTGGTGAGGTGGATGCCACCGCTTCCGCTTCGTCTCCATGGGTGGGAGAACCTGGTGTGTTCACAGTTGGATCTTCATGTGCGAAAGTCGAGGATGATGGTGGAGGTACGTTCTGACGAGGCCGCCCTAGTCGAGAGGGCAGCATACTCCTCGGCCGGCTTATTGCTTGTGGTGACGAGGACATGGTAGGTTGAGAATTGCCAGGAACCCGAGAGCGGACAGGCGACTCTGATCGAGGAACGGTAGGGGAGGAAGGCGAAGTTGACCTTACTGTGCGAGCAGGAGAGGCGGGCCGAGCTAGTCGTGAAAGACCAGCAACTGATGGGCTGGCGGGCCTGGGGGAACCACCAATTCGGGATATAGTCCCTGGTGGGGCAATATTCCCAGCTAGACGAGAGACAGCAGGCGGTGTAGCGACAGTTGTTGGGTTCTCATGGGCACTGGGACCAGAAACCCGTCGTAAGCGTTCTTCTAGCTGTGTTTTCTCTTTCGGAGGTAAAGGGCCAACGAATGACCATACCTTCTCACCTACGAGCACGTACGCCTCACTGTTCAGTTGTATGAGTATGGTCGTTCTAAGATTACGATGGCCAAACTCACCTCAGCATACCAAGTGCTGATTTCCGCACTTGAGAGTCTTTGTCGGAGAGCATGGAAGCCGTGAGGGGAAACGCCTTGGACGGCTCACATGCACCCATTCCAGACTTTTTCAAAATATTTGCTATTTCATCAAGGGCTCCTTGGCGAGTCTTTGCCACCTTTGACCGGAGCCCATGGTCTAGCAACATTTGGAATAGTCTGCTATATGCATACACCTTCGGAATGGTTCGAATGATCCGTTGTACTCGAAGACGGACTGGCTCCCTAGCATCCCCAAGCTGCAATGGAATGTTAGCCCATGGGATAGATGAAAATCTGGTTGATATTTGCCTTGTATATCATGGTGGGTATAAAACACGTCGCCTCACCATCCGTAAGTTGGTAATTGGCATTTAGTAGAAAAGCCAGCACTGTTTCAACAACTTCGAGACATTTAGACATTAAATTTGGCTGAGGCTCGTGAGCTTTGATGGACACGTATTTCAGCACTAGGTCAAAATTGGCGAGACAGACGGTTGCTTCTGCACTTTCATCCTCCGCACCGGAGAAGATTTCACAGATCGAATTGAGGCCTTGTATGTGGTCATTGACAGCATTATGGTCATGGCTAAACAAACGAGCAATAAGCTCCTTTGATGCGTGAGTCTCCATTTGGCTCTGTAAAAGGTCTGCAAGGTCCTTCCGTGTTGGACCAGCTTCGTTGATCCATCTGTTGGTGTCTTTCCCTGTCCTTGCCTTCCTCAAGTCCATGTTAGTGCCATGAAACGGCAGGGAAAGAGGTGGAGCAGCGGATAGGATACTACCTCCAGCCCGCTGTTGATTCTCAAGGGCAGGCTTAACAGACGCCTTGTTTTGAATCGTCTCGATGGGAGTTTGTGCACGAGATTCAGGACGACTACTTCCTTGAGGCAGCTTCCGGCGAACACCTGTAACTTTTGCTTTGGACAGTGGCATTGTAGAGGAAATGGGCGACTCCGGGGGAGGGGGGTCAATAGAAGACGCAATAGTCACAGGCGCTGGTTTGGGAGCTAGCACCGACGAGGGAGCAGGCCGTGCAGCTTGAATCAATGGAATGGCACTGGCACGGGAGGCAGGCTTGAGAGAATTTGTCTGTTGCAAAACATAATCAAAGCCTGCACAAGTGATCAAGATCGGCAGCAGAGCTTGGGCACCCTTCCGCACGTCGCTATTGCGATCGTCGAGGCAGGCAACAATGGGTGAGACCCAAGGGTTTAGATCCAAAGTGGAAGCAGGCTCTTTATCTTTGAACCAATCAGCTAACCAATGTAGCAGGGTACCCTTTTGCAAAGGGTTGGATGTTTCCAAGGCTGTCGTAAGGCCAGAAACCATTGGTTCCAATCCATTACATGCCGCTGCCATTGCAGTCAGAGCTTGCAAAGCGGCCGATCGGATTGAAGCCTTCTGATCCGCCAGAACAGTAGAAACTGGCAAAACGAAAAGTCGGATATGTTTCTCAAAAGGTTTCTCCATGCCTGTAGATATGCGGCAGACGATGTCCAAGGCCAAAGATTGTACGGATTTGTTCGTGTCAGTGACTCTGGCCTTCAACACCTGTCCGATTTCCCCTGGAAACAAATAAGTTAAGGTTGTACAGAATAGCCAAGAACGCGCACCCATAGTCCCTTTTAGCCGTTTGTTGCTGCCCTGATCCAAAATCGCCTGCAAACTTTCAAGTGCCTCCTTCTTAGTCTTCCACGCATCGCTCTTCGCATCAGAGAGAATAGTGGTTCCTTTCAGTAGACTGTCGATTTCGACGCGCGGGAAAAGATCGTCCAGAGGATCACCCAGTCCGGGGATCTGTGCTTTGGAAGAAGAAGGGGAGATCATACTGACGAGGTCAGCAGACGTCCGGGACGGCTCTGGGACGGCATGCCCATCGACTTTATCGAACTCGGCAGTGATAGTATTAAGCAGTTGAGGGTTCAAGTCTTCCAAAAAATCCTTGATACCTTTGATACAGCCCTTAGAACAATTCCTACCCCAGAAAATAGGAACACGTACCTGATCCAGCGAACAACTTTACTGTTACCAATGTTTTCGTCGCGCTTGTTCGAACAGCCGCATTTGAATTTTGTAATGCTGCTTTAAGAAATTCGATGAGATTTCGGAGCACCAAACCCGTAATGCCAAACTCCATCAACGCCGTGTTAAACCAACTAACCGCGTCAGCTAGGACTTTCGGAGCCTTTTGCTTGGTTAGTGGTTCGTAGGCTGAGGAATGCATCATTTGCGATCCTTGCCAAAATTAAAAAGTTATACCGACCTTGATTGAAAACGAATTGTAACGAAGTCTTCTCAGCGAAGAGCAAAAGTGTGTCTCCTGCCGGTTTTTTTAACTTCATGTCTCCCAATTTTTCTGTAAGATGGGCAACACAGAGGGCTGGACAAGACCTGCCGAATGAAGGGCACTTTTCAGCTAGAACACTGAGAATCCCATAAAGTTTAGCTGAAACCTGATGAGGATTATCAACTCTCCAATCCTGACAAAAATGCCAAAACACACCTGAAAATTCTTCTCTCCCCAGCCTTTCTTTGCCAAAGCTCGGACCACCACCTCAGCATCGATCCTGTCAATTTCACCCTCCAACCAAAGGGCCAACTCCTCCAATGCAGCTAACCTTGTTTTCCAGTTCGCATCAGCAAGATCGGTCATCGTAGAGGACGGTAACAATTCGACTGCTAACGCCTCTGCATCCTCGGGTGTGTGCTTGTATTTGAAAGTATCAAGAGCACCAGCTGTCTGTGATGGAGCAGGTTTGGCGGTTTTGGAATGAGCAGGTTGTACCGGTTTCTTTGCTGTGGCGGCAGTGTTTCCAACCACTGGAGGCTTTTTAGGCTTTTTGAATTTATTAGGGCATTTCACAAGAGCAGGAGCAAGAGTAAGACGACATACAGGAGCTTTGGTAGGGGGTTGGATAGCTGCATTCTTCGGCGGGGTTTCATCTTGGTCCGCAACCACTGCTTTGGCCGCAACCGGTGGTTTTTTTACCGCAAGCTTAGGTGCTGGAGCGGACTTGGAAGGGACAGGTCCTGCAGACTTGCACTTAACAGAGGCCTTTTCGTACGACTCTTTGACTTTTGCTTTCCTAACGTCAGCTAAACCATCCATGAGGGCGTTTAGCGGGCGTTCCCCAACCATCTTCATTAGAGTGCCTAAACATGTAGCAGCTTCATTCCGGGCACCTTCAAACCCATCTTCCAGGAGTGCAGCTAAAGATTCGGAGAGGGGTTTCACCTGAGCTGGCTGAATGGGCGAAGTACTAGATGCAAGACAACGACCGAGGAACTTCAATGTTCCTTCCTTCACTTGCGGATTTTTCGACTTCATCGCGGGTTCAAGGTCCGGAATGATATCCGACAGCTTAGTCTATATTGGCGGGTTATGAAAATGATGTCGAAGACATTGTGCATGAGGCAAATGCTCACGGTTGTGAATATCGCATCAAGCGCGGAGCCAATCAAGTCCGTGACGCTGGCCTTCCTTTCCTTCATGCGCTCGAGCATCAGAGGTACTACGGCCTCTCGATACTTCGCGAAAGCCGTCATCATTCCCTTTGCAAGGTCTTCTATGCAGGCCGTAGCAACCATAACACAGCTGATATTTGCATCCCCTGCAATTCTAGAGGCCAAAGATTTCGCCAGTTCCCCAAGCTCTGGAGCATCTTTGATGCGAGGCGTCGAGGAAAGTAGAGTTAAAAGGTCATCAAGTGCCTCTTTACGCTCCTTCCATTTCGCTGACTTCAGGGCAGTCTGGAGAGATGGCGAAAGTCTTGGGATGATGTCGACGGGTTCTGCAAAAGCTCGCGGATCAAGACTAGTGGCATCTGGTAGAAAGATATCAGCAGGGTCAGACCAAGTAATAATGGAAGATTGAATTACCTTCTTGCTCTCCCTGTGCATCATCAACATCAGCATTGTCGCTAACTTCAACTGCCTCTCGCGCTTGTTGTCGAGTATGTCTATCTGGTTTGAGACTACCTTTGCCCTTCCCATCCTTTTCCATCCCTTCAAAGGTTTCCTTTAACTCTTTCATTTGAACAGGTTTTAGGTCTGCTAACCATGGCTCGATACCTGAACCAATGAATTGATATAAGGTATGAACGAGCGTTGTTCCTTCGGCACGGACAGTCTTATCGCTATGCGCAAAAATCTTCGGAAGAGCTTTGAGTGCTGGGGGCGCAGGTGTTGTTTGCGTACCAAACGCACTAGTGACAGAACGAGTGAGATAAGACAAGTCATTCAAGGCAGAACTAGATTAGAGACAACGGTTCAAACAGTGCAGCATGGAAGTCGAACCAAGTGCAACACAATTAAATCGGTACCCCAAGTTATGAGGCCCCGAATTATGTTGACCTAGGGCTGGAGCGTGATAGGAATCCAACTACTCACCGAAATATTTCTTTCATGGCAACAATACATCCTGCAACAGTCTTGGGCTGCTTTGCAGCTAGTCCTGCTATTATATCGACCTGTAGAAAGGTAGAAAAATATGAGATCAATCGCGTACGCGATCTTGATACTCCACGTACCACAACGCCTGCACCGCCATTTTCAACCTCGACGTACTGTAAGGCCAGTTCTACTGCCTGGGCTCTGGTTCCCGCTCTAGATGAACCGAAACACTTCTCGACTAGAACGGGCAAGACTGCATCTCTCGTCTTCGCTGCAGTCTCGCCCGCGTATTTAACAAACGCCACGAGACATTCCACGCCCTTTTCCTGTGCTACCGCGTTTGAATCGGCAATTATTCTCTTTAAAAGATCACTGTTGTTGATATAGGGTTTGAAGGCGGGGTCGGTGTCCGAAGCCGTGTTCTGAAAGGTTTTGACGAGGGTGTCATAGGCGCTCACGCGAGCTTTCCAGTTCTTGTGTGCAAGTCTGTCGGCAACAGATAACGCAGAGAAATCTTCCTCCTGAGGAGGTGGGCCGTCCATGCCCTTGCGAAATCAAGGAATTGGAGAAGATGGTTCCGTTGAATCTGATGGACAGGGTTGAGTGTAGCACGTGACTTTTGCATCCTAAATTGCTTCTACTTAAGTATGATATTCTAACTCGTGTACATGGTTTAGCTTCGCAATTCCTAGCCTTGGAAGGAAGAACTGAAGAATTCAACGCCCTGCGAGAGCTGCACCCACAATACCTACAACATCAAGGATCTCTCGGATCTCGTCGTCCACAACGATTGCTTCGAGTCTTCGTATGTGAGCGTTCGTTTCGGAATGACGTTTAGCGGCTTCGTCGCGTTGTTGCTCTAACCCCATGTTGTGATACACCACAGAGATAAGGTACTGGACGTCCAACAATGGTTGGAAGAGTTCCAGAGTCTTGAAGTCAGATTCGGACTTTTGGAGATAGGGAAGTGCTTCCTGTATCGCGCCAACTAGCGAAGCGTTCAGAACAATTCAAGGTTTGAGTTGAATTATAACATACTGTTGGAATTTCCAGTGGCAATTATGCACCGTGCCAGCGTGAAGCACCCAAAAGCACGCTGTTCCATATCATTGCCAAGTATGATCTATTCTGGAGTTCAATTAATATCCTTCACCGCGGAGCTCTCAAACGTGCCTGTGGCATGATTTCCTCCAAAATCCGTCGAGACTTTGTCGACAAACCAAACTCCAGACTGATGTCAGCCAATAGAATAATCCCGGTCCGATAATCACTTGATCTAGACAAAAATTCGGAGTGCCATAGCGCTTTTAGCAATGGCTCAATGGCTGTGGTTGCTTGTTCACACCGCTGCACATACATGAGGTTAGTACTATTCCATTGACTTGCGTAGAACGCACGTACGCGCATTTCTATAACTTCATACAGAGGATCCCGTATCTTCCCAGATCCTGACCCTGCTTTATGAATGTATTCTCTAGGATTATATTGTCCGGAAGGCCGTCGTGGAATGAGAAATTCATTGAAAAGACGAGCCTGGCCACTGATACTAGGATCAAGCAGAGGGAAAAGATCGCCCACTAGTCTACATACCGACGAGTAGCACGCAGCGCAAGAATATGCCAGATTTCGTGTGCCCATGATACATAGTCATTTAGCGAGAGACCCCTCCAAACATTTGGTTCCAAAAGCATCGTTAAGGCATTGCCATACAAACCTTGTCGAGCTAGCTGCACAATGTCAATCATCCAGGCTTCCTGAAAATCAAGATCACGTACTTTATATGCTTTATTGAGTAGTACAGTGATTCTGTTGTTATCATCACCCCCCTCTTCTGTGAATGCTATTACCACATTTTCTTCGATAGCTGCAAGCGCGTCACACCCTACCTGGCATCAGTCAAGCGCCGCGACAGAAGCACGAAACATACCAGCTGCAGCCCATACAACAGACTGCACTGCATGTTGGGCCCATTGCTCCTCCGCCACTGGCAAGGCAAGTTGCACATCAAGCCAGTGGTCATATAGGCCAATTGCATCATAAATTTTTGTAAAAGCTGCACTTAATGGTTGCCCCTATCATCAGATATTTAAACATATTCACATACAAATAAAAAGACATCAAACCACATTTTGCTCATCCATGAGTTTTTTGACATCAAACAAGACTTCGAGAGGATGCAGATCTGGCTGAATCTCATTAAGGGTAGGTCTTCGACCCGAGATTGTGGGCGGGAGTCGATGCAACATGCTGAGTTTAAGTAAGGAACAAACTTGACAAGATTCGGGAAGAGGATTGACCTAATGCAATGCTGCAGTGTTACTTTGTCACCACTCGTTCGAGCAACAGTGATAGCTTCGGATAAGAGCTATAAAAACATCTAAATCAATGGGGTCAGAGGTGTGTATAATGTGGAATTAACATTGCGGGCAGCTGTGATCTCATCACGGAGGTAGTGCATTCGAACTAGGTTGAGCAATGCATGCTGGCGAACACCTCTTCAGATAAATGGTCAATATTAGGTCTGCTTCAGTTAACATTGCACTAACGAATCATTACTCTCATGAAAGTGTTGTTCGAAGAAGCGCCTCAGATTTTCGGTGGCAATTTTCTCGTCCCCGGTGGCTAGTCCTTTCTCCCACCTGAGCAAGGGTTTTTATCATCAAAGTTTTTATGGAAAAAAAAAGACCAAACCTTACACTTCATAAGCATCAGGCTTGGCCCACGACTTCTTGTCTGCCTGGGTCTTAAAGATTAACAGATCTGCCGGTTCATGGTCGTCATCAATGGAACGGGAGGATTCATTAAACATACCGTTGTTCAGTTGATCTTTTCGAATAGGTTCATAACCCGCTTGAGAATTGCCCGCACACCAGAGTTGATAATCGCTCTGCAGCTGCACGACACTGGCAAATGATAACTTGTTGAAGCTAACAGAACAACGGCGACAGAAGAAGCCAAATATTGAGCGACGCATCTGTCAAGTAATTAATCGTTGGTGATTAGGGATATTGCTGAGGGGAATTTCACAAGAGCTGGTGGTTCCTGCAAGGACTTCAGATAATGACTGATGGGACGTTCAAATTAACAACCCACGTCGTCCGCTTTTTCCGTATATAGTGAGGGCAGATCTTCGACCACACGAATCAGTTGAACGTTGTACTGAACGGCGCAGGATACAGACTAGCGAAAAAAATGGACATTTGTTCCACAGTTCGTAAATCTGTGTGCTGCACGATAGAGCAAACCATGAGAAATAGATACTTCACGACAACTCTAAGGCTCACTGCTGCATGAAACGATGCCAACAAGTGTCGTGGTCCCTCAGCGTCTGCCTTTGGGCCTTGACTCAATGCATGTAGCAATTCACGATGCGATTTTGGAGGCGCAACCTGACATGTCATCAATAAGGTGTGGTTATGGATTGGCGTCTGAGTCGACATACCTCCGATATTTCATTGAGAAGTTCACGATAAAGATGGAGAGTGAAAGCAGGTGGGATGGATTTCGAATCAAGTTCTTTGAATGTAAGGATGAGGATTGTAAGGAGTCCGACGTGATGAGGTCTTAGAATGTGTTCGGTGGGTGGAGGCACGTCGTCCATGACAAGTAATGATATTTTTAGAACTTTTCATAGCTTTTACATTCATTGAAAAGCAATAATGGGAATGAAGCAAAATGGTAAAAGGCCAGCTCCTCCCTCTACGGTATCAAAGCCCGTCCCTTTCTTCTCTTTGTTTTTGTGCTCAGTCTAAGTCAGGGCCCTTCAAAAAAACGTAAACTTGCTCCGAATTCGCGTTCTTCAGTAAAATCGCACGCCAACCTCAAGGGAAAAGCCAAGAAGCAAGGGATAAATAGAGACACCATCCCAATACCCTTGGTTGACGGAAGCGAGGATGAGGACCTCGACTTGTCGGAACAAGACCTGGAAATCCTTGGGTCTGCATCATTTCTGAACACCCTAGACCACCAGGGAATTGCCAGGTACGAGATCTGATTCAATTCACGTTTTATTCTCAATTCAGCGCAATAGGAGCAAGCAGGAGACGGAACGACTGCATCGCCTCACTCAACCGACTCGGAAAGGTCGCGTCTCCACGCATGATGACCTGCCTTCTATCGACTCTCACGACGAGGATGAAGATTCATGGAACTCGGATATGGCAGAGGATCCGTTCGGGGCTTCAGACACAGAAGATACCCTTTCTGACCAGGACTCCCAATCCTCTCTGCACGACTCGGACGATGAAATGCCCTACGAGACAAACCCACGAATACGCGGTCCTTCATGGGATATTATAGATAAACCTGCCATCAAGCGGTTGCCGATAAAGCTTGCCGATGGCCATATTCGCCAAACCGGTGTTCACTTCTCAGCGCTACAACATATACATTCTGCCGAAAATGAGAGACAGGAACCAGAAGAAAAAGCATCGCAAGATCCGACGCGGGTTGAGGATGTCTCTACTGGTGCGAGGTTCGGACGAGCCGCTGTTGTTGATGTTGTCGGGATACAGTCAAAGAAGGAACGAATCCAGAGGGCCAAAGAACAAATTGCTGGAATATGTCAGGACATACTCTCAGACCCGGAGAATAACGTAAGTTGTATCGAATGTATCAAAACGGTCTATCTGTTTACACAGTAGCGTCAGCTTGGCCTTTTAAGACGTCTCCATTCTTTCTCCTTGAGGGAAATTCAAACTCCAACCCATCCTGACCCTGTATCGATCGACCCACATGTGAGAAGGCTGGCTATTCTTTCCCAACTGGCGGTGTATAAGGATATCGTCCCTGGGTATAGGATTCGTCCTCTCACTGAGAAGGAGAAGGCGGAAAAAGTCAGTCAGATGGTCGCGCGTACCAGAGATTGGGAACAAGGTTTGGTAACCGTATATCACACCTATTTGCGATCTTTGGAGGTCGAAATCAAAGGTGATTGGTTATAAACTCTAACTTTGGCTAAAATCTGAAATGGGAAAGGAAAGATCACACCGACTTGGCGCCTGTGGCTCTTCGATGCATGTGCGCTTTGCTAACTGAAGTTCCACACTTCAATTTTAGAGTCAACCTCATGAGCTGCATTGTTGCTCGACTGAGTAAAAGGTCTTGGGATGAGGTACGAGATATTTCACTCTTGGTACTAATAGATACGAGTGATTCCTTGCTAGACCTCGGACCTCTGCCTCAAGACTCTCATCAAAGTTTTTAACGAGGATCTTACCGGAACCTGCTCCTTGGATATTGTCCGATTACTAAATCGCATGATGAAAGAGCGACGATTCAATGTTCACCCAGAGGTGCTTTCATGCCTGCTCCATCTGCGACTCAAGACAGAGCTTGGAGTGCGAGCTTCCCATTCGACGAGCGACCGGAACACTTCTGCCAAGACGATGTCAAGTGGCAGAGCAGCTTCTAGACGAGCAAAAGGAAAGCCGGTCAATGAGCCTCACCTCACTAAAAAGATGAAAAAAGTTCTCAAAGACAAAAAAGAGATAGCGAAGGAATTTCGTGAAACAGAGGCCGAAGTTGACAAAGAAGAACGAGCAATTACAGCAAGTCGAGGTTCTCTGTGTTTCCAAAACTTATTGTTTATTCTTTCGTTTCAGCACACGGAAACCCTGAAACTCCTGTTTGCCATGTACTTTCGAATACTAAAAAATCCTCGCCCCACTCCGTTGCTTCCGGCAGCATTGAACGGCATTTCCAAATTTGCACACCTCGTTAACATTGATTTCTTCAAAGACCTCATGCAAGTGTTGAAAGATCTTGTTTCACAAGGGGCGCAATATGCGAGCAATCCTACCGATGAATTATCAAATGACACCAAAGCCATACGCCAATGTCTATTGTGTATCGCGACCGCGTTCGAACTACTATCAGGCCAGGGTGCGCTAGCCCCGCCGTTGCTAAATCATGAATACTCATCTTTGATTGCAGGAGAAGCCCTGAACATCGATCTGAATGATTTCATATCGAGCCTATACGCTATCATTTTGCCACTGAGTCTCATAGACGACATTGCGACCGTACAGCCAGGACATCCTCATTCCGTGGCCGACATACTGTTCCGCGCATTGGACATTGTTTTTTCTCCTAGGACTGCTGGGAGTGCCGGGCCGTCGTGGCGCTCTGCTGCTTTCGCTAAACGATTGTTAAATGCATCCTTGCATTGGACACCGGCAACGGCTCTTCGGGCAATCGATTTTGTTCGTGGACTGATCGCTAAAGATGTCAAGTTGGAAGCACTGTTACACACTGAAGATCGCATAGTTGATGGTATCTATCGACCTGAGGTAGATGATCCTCAACTGTGTTTCCCGTTTGGGACCTCGTTCTGGGAACTCCATGCTTTGCATAGAGCGCACTGGCATGCTCAAGTCAGAGAGGAGGCAAGAAAGCTGCTTAGCTTCTCCCGCACGTAATCCGGGGCGTCATTGATTAGGGTATCGACTACATAACTATACAGCGTTAAAACTAAGTACACGAATACATGTCCCAAATTTACGATATGTAGAATTGAGTGCAAGAGAGAATACGAATAAGTATATCCTAGGATGGGAAGGAAAAATCAAAAGGCTGTCGCTTGTCGCATGCTGTCCACTGATATCAGTGGAAAGGAAAGTGACTGTCGATAAAAGGGCAAAGACTGGGGTGACGGCAAGCACGAGTAGATTGTTGAAAGACTAGATTGTGAAGGGGGACCGGGGATCATCTCTGCCGACTTGCAGGTCTGATAGCCTATCAATTCCGCCGATGGCATACCGACCCTTCGATCCAAGTCATAGATGAGGTAAAGCAAGGTTTGTTCGTCCACTATAATCTCTTGGGTTAGTCTCGTCGGAACGGCTAAGAAAGAAGTCAGGACGGTCAAGGTCAGGAACGGATGGATGAAGACCCACAAGCGTCAAGCCATCGACATCTGGTGAGAGATGAATCGGGAAAAATGGCAGTTACCCGCCCAAGTTCAATATTAGAAAGACCGAGGGTTCCGACCTCCTCTGAGATGCACCCATTGCCAACGTACACCTTGGTGATGCATTTTGCGGAATTGGCCCACCCACTGAAAAGAGAGATGCTGCCGGCGAAACCATGCAGTGTCGGTGGACTGCGTATGTCGTCTACCGATGTGATACACAGCTTGATCTTCAAAGCCAGCCATGCACGTCTCGATTGAGATGTCGAAAGGGCATCCACGTGGATGGAAAAGGGCGTCATTCCGTCGGCAAGCAAGCAGACAGTCTTGACTCTGTTGACACCCGATGTACTCGGCAAGGAGGCGTCAACGCTCCGAGGTTGGTTTGAAAGCGGTGGAGATGGAATAGCCGGGCCGGAGAATGCTGGATGCAATGAGTTATCAAATGGAGATTCGGTACTTCGGAACAAAGAATGACTCTGTTGCGAATTCAACGGTGGTGTATTTGTGTGGAAGGAAAACGGAGAAAGGCCGATGGACGGGGTGGCGTCATTACCGGTTGGTGAGGAGGGTGTGTGTCGAAACAAGGCGGAAGAGGTATCCGAGTTGGTTGGGAGATTAGTGACTGTGATTGGGGAAGGAGGAAAATCGGCATCCAAATGGACGGATGAGGAGGCGTCTGGAGATGCGGACTGAGATGATGGAGAGTCGTTTTCGTCGCAATCCAGGGACATATCACAGCCGTCCTCCATTTTAACTAACCCTGGCTCGAGGAAAAGTTCTTCCCCTCCGGCTACTAGATAGAATTCTAAACTTGGAACACTTAGGATAAACCGGATGGACTACAGTAGAACTACAGACCTGGCTCTCCTTTCCACATGTTCCGGAGAACTTGAATATGACTGGCGACCTGCTTTTTTGTTCGAGTGATGCCGAGTTTTTGGAGGTGGTCGACCAAGAATTGATTGCGCCATCGACTACGACCGCGAGACTGAGTGTAAGTTGCCCATGGAGATTGCCAATATTCTCGTAGACCTAGAAGATAATAGTGAGTGAGTGAAGTGATAAAAGGGACGAGTGGGATGGGCGGGCACCCTGAACGAAAATGTTCTCGATGAATTCAGGCCAGACTTCACCACCACTGCCATCCTTCAAGAGTTTGCGATGCTTTCGTTGAGGAGTGAGAGATTTCTTTGGAGAGTCGTCTGACATGGTGGTGGTGTGGGGGGAGGGGGGAAAGAAAAAAGGATTTGGAAGGACTTTTATAGACGAAGTCCATCTGCGATCTTGTTTTGGTTCCGGAGACAAGGAGAAAGAGAGCAGATCGCAGATCTGAACCGAAAAAGGCAAGTAAGAACCGGGGTGAAGGAGATGGTGGGAGGATGCCCGGAATGGTAAGTCCTGAGTCCTGGCATGATGACTTCCTCGATTACTCTCAAGTGGCTCCGTCAAAACGTACAGCTGTATCCTCACAAAGATTCGGTTTATACCCATCTCGACGCTGCTCTCTCTCGTTTCTCTACTTTACGCCCAAAATCAGATGTTTACAGTTCAGTATAACTCATCATCTCTCTCATTATCATCCTTATCTCATCTCTTGCAAAGTTTTCGATGATGGTCGCTCTCAGTTACTTCTCTGTCTCCATGGCTTGCTTCCCATCTCCTTTCGTGGTGCTTCGTATAACATACCCATCGCAATCTGGTTAACAAGAGAATATCCTCGATATCCTCCCATCACCTATGTCATCCCTACTAGTGATATGCTCATAAAGGCCGCTAAATACATCGATGTCAGCGGCAGATGCAATATTGAATACATCCAGAATTGGGAGCGCAAGAGTGAGGCAAGTATCTGCTTTCTACATCTCTCCATCGTCCCTTAGTCCTTCACTAGGCATGTAACTTGTCCGCATTGCTAGAGGCATTGCAGGACCAGTTCTCTCGGGAACCTCCTGTATATGCAAAACCCCCGAATGGATCACCTTTGCCATCGGAGACCCAACCTTCTGGTTCTCGAGACTATCGGAGCAAACCCCCTCCGCCTCTCCCAGCTCCTTCTTTACCCTCCAACCCATTCTCACCACCTCCCGTCTCACCACCCCCTGTCTCTTCACATTTCCATCCCCCACCAATTCCTCCCAAACCCACGTCACCCGTTTCAATCACGCCTCCTGCTCCGCAGCCTTCCAGTCAATATGTAAGTGTTGGACAAAACACATACTCACAATACCATGACGAGCTCTTGCTAAGCAGGTCACAGCTATCCAGCCATCCTCTCCTCCACCTCCTCCTCCACCAAGACCACCAAATATCGGACCATATGCCATACCTCCGATTTCCCAATCACATCCCCAAAGCACCGGTGTAGTCGTCAATCCTTCCTCTGCACCTGATTTTGTTCCCGCAGATGTTCATAACGCTGCCCATCGCACGGGATCAACCCCGGTTGCCTCTTCCGCTGCTACTGCATTCCTTCACGCCTCGCAAATGGGTTCATCGACTTTTACAACGTCGCCATCATACCAGCCACAGGCCCCCATGCAGAGCCCACAAAAGGACCCAATCATTTCTGAGCAACCTTCTGTTTATCCCAACCTTCTCGACGAGGATTCTCCGGAAATACCAACCTCGCTTCCTCCTCAGAATCCTGCCATGCCCCCACCTCCACGTCCTCCGAATCCTGAAACACTTCGCCTTCACGCTAAAGTCTATCATAAACTAACCTCAGAGCTCAGCTCTCTCTCAGAGGCACTAGCAACAGATGCTGAACGATTACGTGCTCATCAAACAGACCTTCTTAACGGGGAGCCTGCTATTCGCGACGAGATGGCGCGTTTGGAGGCTGTACGTGTCGTGTGCAGCACTGTAGCAGGCAGTATGAAAGGCTTGGTTAACCAGGCAGAGACAAATATAGCACAACTCCGTCGCAAGGGAGATCCAGAAGTGGATGAACTCGTTTGTTCTACCACCATCGTCCACAACCAGTAAATTTTGGTGGTGCTGCTTTCACACCCTCAAATATTGACTCTTCGATAGACTTGTTACCCTTGTTGCCGAAGACAACGCAATCGAAGACACCATTTACCACTTGCACCGCGCATTAAACGCAGGCAGGATGGATCTCGAACGATTTTTAAGGGTCCGTTTTTTTTTTTGACACTTCATTCCAATTGCCGTCTATGAACTTTGATCTTCCAGAACACACGACTTCTAGCAGAGGAACAGTTCATGAAACGGGCACTGATTGAAAAGATCCAAGCGGGGATGCCGATGGGATCTGGTTGGTCTTGATTAGGAACAAAGGAATCGGGTAGATCTATCCATGTTCCGTTGTATGTCCTGGGGGCGCTCGGCTGGCATTTTTCCTTATCCGACCTCCCAATTTCACATGAGCTCCGAGTTGATTTAAGTCAGCTTACCTTCAACATAGCGCCTGCGAAGTCTCCAGGAACTCTGCAAGACCTTCTCTGATCACATCACGCTACTTTAGGAAATTGGGGTGCAATCTAATGGTACTTATCAGAAGTCTAGTTCCTCGCCTCACTTTTTACCATGTTTAGAACTTCGCTTAGCATCTCACAGAGCCCGATCAGCGAGACAACGTATCTGTAACAAGCTATACTAATCGTACCTACTATATCACGACTCAACAGACTATAGCATAACATAAGGACTAAGTACATCTAAGTTTTGGGGCTGTATCTATTCTTGCACCGGTGATTGCACTTGTTGCTTGACACCAGCACCTGTTCCTACCCATCGCCACACCCTCATTTCGTCCCCTCCCTGAACCTCCTCCAGATTGGTTCTGACATTCGCATTTCCCTCCACTACATGTTCAACTTGATTCCATAGCCTGCTTCGCGTCGAAATGGAGTGTTCATCTTGTAGAATGAGATCACGGAGCTGTAGTGAAGAAAGATACGGCCGGGGTGCAGTGACCGGGTCCGTGTGGTGTGCGAGTTCCTGATTGCGTAAGGTGTCAAGCGCAATCTGAACCAACTCGACCACGCGCTTGTTCTCTATTTGCTTCTGTGCTTTCCGTGCTCGGGCATATAATACACCAAGAAAAGCAACAGCAAACCCTGCGTAGAACAATTAAATTCCAAACTAGGCAGGTTCAAAGCACAAACCTAAAACTGTCATGCGCCATTCGGCCCATATTTCCCTCGACCGAATTATAAGGGTGCAATCCCATGTCAGAGACGGTGTTTTGTGGGCAACATAGCGGTGGTTTCTTCGGAGAAAATAAGAATCCAAGCATTTTTGAATATCTAAAACTAGTGCTCACTGAAGATCCTCTCCAATAATGACACCACCCCACTGGATCAACTGTTGAATAGCTTCGTTGAACGTGTCATCAAACGTGGCGAGAAGATGAGGCTGAGCAGAACATTAGACGGCAAGGGGGATTATCAACTTGAGATTTACCGGTGTCTTTCGTTTCAGTACATCCCTTAATCTTTCCAACTCTACGCCCCATTTCTTTGCATCACCCCCATCAATTTCCACGACGACATCATCTATCACTTTCCCTCCAGCACATAAACGATGACCTCTCTCTTGGCCAAGCAACGATTCAATAGCCTTACCAAGCGCACCAATGTTCCTTTTCCTTTTAGGGTCCTCTACACACCTCGGCCGAAGGGCAACGCTGCCAAATCCCGGAAGCCCATCAAGACCTATTGACAAGACCTTCCATAGCAGTTCGATCGGGGCTGTCTCTGATGATAGATTTACATCACGGGGAGACGCTGAAGGAGGTAGGAAAGAAAGAAGAGGGTGTGCACGTAGAAGATATCCAACGTCACAAACGACACTGTGTTGGGAGCATGTCGCATGGTCGGGGCAGGGTGCACATGAATCCGGATGAGGTAAGGGGAGCAATGGTGGAAGTGGGCAGGGTGTTGGGTCAATTCCTTCGCTGTTCGATTGGGCGGACAAGGATGGGAGATACAAGAGTGTCCTGTTCTCTCTGTTACATGACTCTATGGCGCTTCGGTGGCCTCTCAGCTGTTCTAAATAATTGTTTGTCTTGCTTCCCCTGTCGCAATATCCTATGGGCGCTGACTCCATTTTATAGTTCAAAACAACGCCGCAAAGCACTAGAACAACAGCAGCGTAAAGTAGCTGAAGGATTCGTGATGCGCCTGACCCATGACTGGGGGAAGGTCTTGAAATGCCCTGACCACTTTCAGCAGAAATAGCAATGGTTTGGTCCGTTGATATAGCAGGCTTGAAATCGTCTTCCGCATCCTGTTCTTTGACAATGGAAGATTCCTGCCCATGAGCGATATCTGGCTCATCGGTAGGACCGTCAACCAAGTTTAGCTCGTCCTCACTGCCTTCGGTCTTGAGCTCAACTGCCTTCAGTGGGGATGACCGTGGTGAGGGAGCAGCACGGATAAACTTGGGTGCAGTTAATCTCTCAAGCGCAGGCAATTGAGGGTCGAAGGTGGACTGCGGCGGAGAGATATGCGACTCTCGGGATACGGGTGGGCGGGGCGGCGACGGATGCATCAGAGGGGGAGCAGAGGATGATTTTCGGGAGATTCGCGGGCCTACACTCTTGCGACCTACTTTCGTGCGTATGGGGGAGGGGCGAGCCGGAGATGATGATTCGGCACCGGATTGAAAGATGTTGTTATCCTCCCAGCCACTATCTTCATTTGCCTTGTACAAAGTTTAAATAAGGCTCTTTAATGGCACATAACCGTTTACCGTTTGCGACACACGACGGCCTCGGACACCAGCAGCTTCCGTCTAAGAACAGGGGCGTGATCAGGTTGGCGGTATGGCATTACGTTGGTATCATCGGATAACTCACCCCCTTCTTGCTTCTGCCAATCTTCCTGATGGGTAACTCATCTTCCTCTGGTTCACTTTCTTCAGCAAGGGCTGGTTGAGCGGCACGAGCTTTACGCGACGGCCCACCCAGTGTTGGTTGTGCGGATGAACGCCGACGTTTCGGCTGAAATATCTATCAGTAAAAGAAGAACGACCGAGATTAGCCCCATACCGCCTCTGGGCGAACAGGCGAAGTGTCTTCCTCCTGCGCTGGAGCGCGTGAGATGCGACGGGAAGCCCTTCTTGCAATTGGAGCCTTATAATGTGATCAGCCAATGCCAGATCGCGAGTGAAGAAGTTCTACCTTCGATCCCCCGTTCAAGGGTTGGCCAGAATGGCCATCGATGATACCCTCGTCGCTAGCCAAGCTATTCTCCTTCTTGAGACGCTCCTTCTTGAGTTTGCCTGCCTTGGCTTTGATTTCATCGTTAAAGATCTGTACCAGCTTTGGTTTAGTATAAGGAGTGGGATAGTGAACATTGTGATAGCCGAGGACACCGAGAAGTTGGGAATTAGTCAGTGAGGTAGGATCAAACTCAGGCTCAAGATATTCGCCGAGATTGATAACCTGAGCAGTGGTCAAGCGAGACATTTCAAGCCTGAACAACTATCTTTCAATCCTCTGAAGTTGAAGCCTGAGAGAGAAATCGACAAGTTGAGAACAAGGAGCAATCACTGTAGTGGCAGGATGAAAGGTCAACGAGTCTCAGCTTCTCACGTTCATTGTCAACACGACTCAGCTACATCACGTGACGTAATACTCAGAAGCTTGGTCGTCGTAGACCTGACGGTCCAAACCACTTCCCCCTCATCTATGGGAAAGATAAGCCAAACTACAATTGTATCAAGGGCTACGAAATTACCATGAAATTCCAATATGCAATAGGAAATATATCCTGGTTGAGCATTCAGTAACGTCCACATGCAGAAATGAGGAACTTCAAGTACCTTCTTAAGGTGATAGAAAAATCTGCAAGTACAAGTACTTGAACATCACAACCATGTAAAGGGGCTTGAATGACCCACCGATGACTCTTTGCTTGATTGAAAAAACTTGCGAATGACTCCTGGGGCTCCAGACCATATTTGAATTCGGCCAACATCAATTCACCATAGCCCGTCAAGAGCTATTTAGTACACATCAGTCACCAATATCCTGAAGTGCAAGAACAAGAACAAGGACCACCAACCGGGCAACTTGTATATCCATCGTATGTTGCAGTACTGACTTTACCTGTATCCATAACAGAGAATAAATTCTCTGTTAGTACAGGGGCCTGAGCTGTGACTGCTGCTGCAGTTTTGGATGTCGGGAGTGATGAACAATCTCCCAAGGCAAAAATGTTGCTGAAGTCTGGGTTCACATGTTGAAGACTGAACTGGTCAACTTGAACCCAACCAGCACCATCAGAAATTGGAGATTGCTTCAATACATGAAGGGGGCCCATCGGAGGTGAGACATGCAACAACGTGTAGTCGACGTCCACGCTAGATCCATCAGATTTCTTGAAAACGGCCTTGTGGTTAGCCGAATCGATCGCAGCAAGGTTGTGCTGGAAGTGGGCGCCCACCCCACGCTGAATTCGAAGGGCATTGAGTGCGTCAGAATACTTCTTGACGCTGAACATAGTTGGCAAGCCAGTGTAAAAATCAATTTTTATATTCCGGCCACGCTGCATCCTTCGGTATCTATCCCAAGCCATCCACATGATTTTTTGCGGGGCTGTAACGATTAGCGTCAGAGGAAGCCACGAAACAAATACGTGACATTACCACCAGCGCATTTTATGACTCCGGCAGGTTGAGTGAAGATCGCGTTGCCAGCACGAAGTGCTTCAATATCATCCCAAACTTTGTCACAGGTTTCAAATGAATATATCGATGATACTCCCGAAGTTGGATCAGCCAGGGCACTCGAAAGCCCTTCGATAGCATTCCAATTGATTTGCAATCCTGCCGCAACAACAAGCATGTCATATGACAAGCGTGTACCAGAATCAGTTACGACTGAGGATGACCTGGGCAAAAATGTCTTGACGTTTTCCGGAACATGCGCGATGTGTTTTGGGATGAGAGACGCGAATAGACGACGAGATTCAGTCTTGGGTCGCAGTCCCGCGCCCACCAGAGTCCTACAGAATCATTAATGACGGCTCTGACAGTAACGTGTAGCATTTACCACCCAGGCTAACAATACCAGGATTGGGGTGAGGCGTAATCGCAAAAACACGTCCGAACAGTAAATACACACTTGATAATGATGGTACTCTGCGCCGTCAACAATTGCTACATCCCCCTCATTCAGCGGTTTTCTGGCAGCCTTGAAGCGGTTATAAATTTGGTGCGCGACGGACAAGCCACCACTGCCTGCCAAGGTGGAAATATCATAGAGAGAAATTTGGTCTGGAAACGAATGACATACTTACCACCACCGACTACCAGTACTTTGAATTTCTTATCCGTTGTGGGGGTCGCGATGCTTAGAGAGCGGAGATACGTTAATTGATTTGCCAATTTGGTGCTAGAAACAGCGTTGCGAGAGTAAGCCAGCATCATAAAGCTTGAAATTCACGGATTGCTGACGTCATCCGATTCCTAGCCGCGTGATGATCGCTACTGCGTGACTCGTAGTACTACATGTAGTACCTCAAGGCCTCACGTCGAGCCTCGCCTCCGTTCACAAGTGCATAGTAAGTTAGTCGTATAAGTATCACACAATTTCACCCATGGCACTAGCCTGGCGGGGTTGATCATCATCGCAGCAAATATGATGGAGTCATTTCAAAGTCATTTGTCACTTGGGCGGATAGCTCACTGATAGCTCACTGATAGCTCTCCCTTGGCGATGTGATAGCGATCTGTTGATGGATGGCTTGAAGACTGATGAAGGCAACGATTGAGTTTATTATTAGTAGCTGCGCATGTTCTCGGTTTCCATGGGTACCTCGTGCAACCCTTAATAAGTAATAAATGACAGCACACCCTTGTCTTCACCCTTTCCTCTTCCCCTTTCCCTCTGTCGTTTCTTTCCCTTCGTTTGTTTTCATCTTTCTCTCTCTCATCAGAGTCCAAGTTGATCTTCGACTGACTTGACATTCGTTCGGGATCACTCTTTGAAAGAGACTTTCAACAAACCCTCCAGGGAGGTCCCTCAGTTTTCAGTCCAACGTCCTCTGCAATTTCGTCGTTCATTCTAAAAATATGACTTTCATTACTGCTTTCATCGGTGCTGTCCTTTTTTCCGGCTTGGTTTCGGCTGTGCCACGCCCTCAGGTCAACCCAACGCTTTCTATGGTTCCCGCAACACCGACTGGCACTCCCGGCACAACGTCGTATGTCTGCTTCTAGTCTTCACAGATATAATCACTTACAGCCGATAGTTCTAGCTCCACCGCCACTCCCTCATCGAGCGCCGGAGGTTACGGTGGTAGTGGCGGCTATGGATCTGGCGGCTACACTTCCGGCGGTGGCTGGTCGTCGTCATCGTCCCTTGCTACCTCTACTGCTTCTGCATACGGATCCTCCTCCACCCCGACTTATGGATCTGGTTCTTCTAATTCGGGAGGTTCTGGTTATGACAATTGTGTTGCCCGTAAGTCAACCTAACATGCGGTTTGTGAATATGCTCTTATTTTGATATGCAACAGAATGTGTAGCTTCATTCGGTGCACCATCAGCATCTGGCAAACCTACTGCCACAGCTACCAGTGGCGGTATGGGTAGTTCCGGCTCTGGTGCTACAATCACCGTGATTGTCGCTCCAACACAGGGGGTCCTTCGCTACATTCCTTTCGCCGTGAATGCGTCAGTGGGCGACACCATCAAGTTCATGTGGGGTGCCAACAACCATACAGTCACAAAATCGTCCCAGTTGACGCCATGCAATAAGACCGCTGATGCCTTGTTTGCTTCTGGAACCCACAACAAAGACTTCGTGTGTAAGTTGTGCGAGTATATACAACTAGTGCTCGTCTCATTATCTGCTACAGTCACACAGGTTGTGAATGATACAAGCCCGACATTCTACTATTGCGGGACGCCCGGCCATTGTCAGCAGGGCATGTTCGGTATCATGTAAGTGACTATTTGGGGTATAGAACGAGATCGCTTGACAGATCCGTGGTCTAGTAATCCTCCAAATGCTCTAGGTTCTCCATCTTCGGTTGCTGGGATGATGTCGTCTTTGGGTGCGAACGTATGTATTTGTCCACCGGAAGTAATTCATTCAGCTGACGTTCACCTGTCCCCAGAGCTCTGATGTTTCTGCTTATGCCTCTTATACCACAAAGATGACGGCGAACAACACAAGGGCTGCTAATTGGGGAGCAAACATTGATTTGGCTACTTTGCCGTCTTGGTCACATACGTTTGTGGCCGAGAACGTACTCTTTACTCGCAACTTCCTAGCATCCAATGCAGAAGTATTGAAAGACAACGGCCTCATTGACCTAAGTTCGGCCAGCTCCACACCTTTGATGATACCCAAGGATCTTAGTGCTGCCCTCAGCAATGCTTCCCCGTCGAGTTCTACGACGGCCAGTACTCCCGCATCCATGGCTACTTCTACGGCCGCAGCCTCGGCTACACCGTCCCCCACTGGATCAACTTCTGGCTACTCGAACGGAGCGAGCTCACTACCACCGCCGAACGTCTTTGTCGGTTTCTTCATCGCTATTGCAACCTTGTTTGCACTATAGACGGTCTCTGGGGCATGTGCACTCGTTATTGCTAGCAATAACTGCCATATTTTTTCTATCTTCAACGACGGACTTCAACGCTGGATTGTACTTGCCACCTTTTTCGTTTATTTTACTTTTGCATCACTTTCGTTACTGCTCGTAGCTGTATTAAGCTCTATGTAGTTGTCGAAGAGCCAAAATACAACTCTTCAAACTGCTGAAGGACAGATTTCATTTAAAAACCAAAGATGGCATCTATTTCGTCCTTCTCAATATGTCTCTTGGGGTGTATCTTGCTTTGCTGGATACGTGCTTTGTCTTGCGGAATTTCTCGATCTGAATTAGTACTCTTGATGACAGTCCATCGTACGCCGGTGCGAGCTGAGAACGAAGAAAGTCATGTAATGCATATGAAATCGCTTAGAAACGTACAGAGGAAGTCCGTTTTTAGAGACGAATCTGTGGTCGTCACTTCTGTCATGACTGAAGACAAACTGGTGGGAAGCGCTTTCTGACACCCATCTGCGCTGATCGACACCGCCGTAAAGGGGGCCTTTCTATCCAACCCAGCCGGGCATTCAACATCAGATGCCTAAGATGGTATCGGCAAGTATCGATGTTTCCAGACAGTGGAAGAAAAACATACGGATACCACTTCCAGGATTCGCCGTATCGTTTCGGATGTGACTTGAATTGCCTCAAGTACTTCTAAGCATATAGTTCCGAGTCTTGAAACGAGAGCTAGCAGCACTAAGATAAGTTGAAGGAATGCACCTGATTGCATTGCAAGGGTGAAGAATCTGCTCATGTATGTCAGTGAAACGGAATTAAGATCATGTGGACATACCTGTATGCGTCTACTAGTCGGGTATGCATCTGATATATAGCATGATAAATTCTGAGGGCATTGAACGCGGTAAGCATTGCTATACCTTCTTCACCAAAGCGGAGGCTGCAGACAGCCTTTCTGTGGTAAACAACATAGAAAGCATATCAGGAAAGTGAGTCCACGACCCCTTGACAAGCTTTGGACTAAGGAGACACAATTCAGCAGACGAAATCATTTAAATAAATGGTTTTACTTTTCATATGCGCCTTGGCCGAAGAAAGAATGGCGCAAGACCTCAACGACATTGTTTATGCGGATGCCTTCCAGTCGACCAGAGTACCTTCGTACTTCAACTACGCGTCTCCAAAACAAGGCTCCCCGATGCTGGTTCCTTCCCTTGTAATACAACCTCTCCAGAACCTGAGACTCGTTGGTATGCATCTCAAGGGCTATCTGGAGGCGTCGAGAGCGGGTTCTGAGATCTTTAAGCAACGCGTCAACAGATGGGTGGCAAGATTGAGACAAAGAGGCTCTTGGAGAGCAGGAGACATGTTGGAAATAGGCTTGTCGATGATGTGCATTCAACATAAGTCACTAGTCACTTGTCGTTGATTATGTGATATTGAACCCAAGGGATTCTCGCTGGCTCCCATGTTCATCACTGCACACTATTTCAAGTTCTACGTGGTTTTTAGCATTTCGAAGATCTAAACAACGTTCACTATGACTCAACCTGGCCAAGATGCGAAATTTTTCCAACGTGGAAAAATCGAGGTCCGCAAGTTGTCGAGTTGATCAGGTTGTCTTAATTGAACGTAGAGCAACATAGGAATTTCGCACAGAACTTCAGGCAGCCGAAACGAAGGACAAAAAGTTTGTCAAACGGAAGACTGCACTCAAGAAAATTGTTGCGAATATCACAATGGGAAACGATAGTCGGTTCAAATTCTCTCCATTACGAAAGTTTGATAACCACCATTCTAAAGTGTCGCCCTTGTTTACCGATGTCGTTCAATGCCTGGGTACCCCATTGCTCGAGATCAAAAAGAGTTCGTCTATCCTTGGAACCTCCGATGATGGTATTTATGCAGGGTCAACAGTGGTTTACCTCTTCCTCGTTAGTTATGGGAGATCAAAGCCGGACCAAATCCACCTTGTCATCCCAAATTTTCTTCAGGTGAGATATAATTGAAGCACAAGTCACAAACACATTAAAACAAGCGCAGGACTGCAACGATCGAAACCCCCTCATACGAGCTTTGGCAATTCGCACTATGTCATACATTCCCATTCCCGTTGTCACGGATGCCTTGACAGAAAACTTGAGACACTGTTTGAAAGACCATGATCCGTATGTCCGTAAAACTGCTGCGATCTGTGTGGCGAAGCTTTACTCTGCGGATCCGAGACGAGCCGAGAAAGCCGGATTTGTGGAGATGGTTCGAGACCTTATGCTCGATAGTAATGCCACTGTCGTGGCTAACGCTGTGGCCGCTTTATCAGAAATTGGCGATAGACATGATGGGGTCATTTTTAAGCTGAATCTTGCGACGGCTAACAAACTGCTCACGGCGCTTGGCGAAAGCTCAGAGTGAGATTGGTTATATCTTTCAAAGTCTGCGCTCAATATATTATTCTAGATGGGGCCAAATATACATCCTAGACTCGTTGCTACGGTATGTTCCTGAAAGGCATGCTGATGCTGAGATCATGGCAGAACGAGTTGTTGTTCAACTTCAGCACGCAAATTCGGCGGTCGTCTTGACCACGATCAAAGCTTTGTTATATCTAATGAATTACATGGAGAACAGGCGGCTGATAGACTATTGTTGTAAAAAGATGGGTCCTCCACTAGGTCAGTCCGGGGACAGACAAAGGATTCCTTTATGTCTGATGTCAGGCCGTTTCCAGTGGCTTTACTTTCCTCGGGACCAGAAGTACAATATGTCGCACTGCGAAATATTTTGCTCATCATTCAACGGCGGCCAGCTGTCCTCAAAAGTGATGTCAAAGTCTTCTTTTGCAAATATAACGATCCCATCTATGTTAAACTCGCAAAGCTGGAAATCATGTATCGATTGGCGCGTGCTGAGAATGCAACAGAAGTCTTAGCCGAATTGCAGGAGTAGGTACTCCACCCTGTCTGTACCTTAATGTTAACATCTCTGCCGCTCAGGTATGCTTCCGAAGTAGATGTGGACTTCGTGCGTAAAGCTGTCCGTTCTATTGGTCGGCTCGCCATCAAAGTAGAAGCTGCGTCGGATAACTGCATCCAGGCACTGTTGAATCTCATTCAGACGAAAGTGACATACGTAGTGCAAGAAGCAGTCATTGTCATCAAGGATATTTTCCGCCGCTATCCTGGAAAATACGAAGGCATCATTCCCACTCTATGTGAAAATATGGACTCCCTGGACGAACCAGAGTCGAAGGCCGCTATGGTCTGGATTTTAGGCCAATTTGCCGACAGAATAGACAATGCCGACGAACTGCTGGATGATCTACTCTACACATTCCTGGAAGAAAGCGTAGAGGTAGCTCCCTTTATTCACTTCCTTCACTTCGATCTTTGACTTGGTTGGAAAGGTACAACTCGCGTTGCTGACGGCGTCAGTCAAGTTGTTCATCTATAAAGCGAAGTCAGATACAACCAAACAACTTGTGCATAAGGTCCTTAAATGGGCCACCGAAGACGTAGACAACCCTGACCTGCGTGACAGAGGTTTCATGTATTGGCGCATGTTGGCGGTCAATCCGGCTGTAGCGGGTGAAATTGTCCTGACCGAGAAACCTGCAATAACTACCGACTCGGATCGCATGGACAGGGGGGCCTTAGATCAGCTCTTGTTGCACACTGGAACACTGGGTAGCATTTATCACAAAAATCCAGAAGTACATATGCATCAATCAGTTCCTTCTGTTACGAACTAATTTCTTTTCCAGACCTTTATTCGAAACGCACCAGGCAAAGCATTAATCGACAGCCCAGCATTGAATGCTCATTCGCGTGCCGTCCTCGTTCCGCTTCCCCGCCTTCAACTTCCACCCACATCTATAAATGTTCCCGGACCTGGACCCACAGAACCACAATCTGCCGGAACTGAGCCTAATCCACCCGTGTCTACTATAGCTCCAGAAGAAAAGCCACCGCCGCCTTTACCCCCCGTAACAAACGATGCAGATCCGACCCAGTCTGAGTTAGAAGACGCAGAAGACGAGCCTGTGGGAGCCCCTGATCCGTATTCGAATTTGGATGGCGCATTCCGCAATTACCTGGCCGATCAACCTCTCCCCATGGCTTCTGTGAATCATAGAACTAGACACGGCGACGAGGATGATCTGTTAGTTTGATAGTAATTGAGTTTTGAGCAATTGTGGCTTACTCGTATCCCTTGAATTATGTACTATTAGAAAGCAAGGTCTGCACCTTCTTGGAGAGTTGAGAAAGCGTGCCCATGGGACGCAGAGAATTGTAATGCTGGTATAGTATTGTGAATTTGTGGTTGATAACAGGTTTCGAAAACAGACCTCGCCTAGTCCATACATTCTTTTATGATAACTTATACGTAAAACACGGTTATCATCCTTGTTCTCGCTGGGTACTTCGGAGGGATTAAACATGACAATTGGTGGCTGGCCTCCCTGTACCACGTGAATAGGGATGTTGTAAGCTCGACTCAGCGCCATGAGTTCGGGTTCGCCCCCCCACACGGCTGTATCCCGAACAGATGCACAGTATTGTCCAAATGTTTCTCGGGACATAAGCCCGACATCAGTGCCTTCAATATCTTCCCCTTCAACAACTGGTATAAATGGAATGAAATCGTCGGGATGCGAGGACATATACTGGGAAGCTATCTGCCTGATTGTCGAGTAGGTAGCTTGAGAGGCAGGAAGTAAACCAAGAAGGGCGAGTTGGTCGGCTATAGCGGAAAAAAGGCAGTGGCCATCAGGGTTTATCTGTATGCAGAATATGAGGTCGTAGAGCTATGTCGGGTGGGCTTGGTGCTTACTTCATGAATCTGCAGGAGAAGCTCGTTACAAACTCGAGAAATATCACGCCCCTCATCCTCTGTTTCCTTTTCCAGCCTCTCCTGTATGGCCGGATCGTCGGGAAGATAGGTTTGGGCAAAGGCAGCAGCCTTCCGGGCCTATCAAGAAGTGTTTACAAGGTCTCTGCGTTCAACATCGAACAGAGCTCACCTGCCGGGCTTTGAAGCGGCTTTTTGCACCCTGCTTTCCATTTTCTGCAACGTTGTCCTGCCGTTGGGTGATACGTACTTCATTATCAGCAATGCTAGACTCAGATTGTGCATCTGGTACTCTCGAGTCGAGTTGTGCAAGAAGATCGTTGACGAGGCCATCGTCATCCTGGTCCACAATAGAAGAGGGAGTGACAGGCACAGTATGAACGACCTTTTTCAGTTTTCTTTTCTTTGAGGCGGCCATAGTTTTTGGAATACTATGTGGTGTACAGCCACATTCATGATCTGATCAGTCACGGTGGACCATACAATACAACAGCAATTATACAGGCTCAACTGCGATATACAGCGTCTGTAATCCGAGACTAGGAGAATCATACGTAGTGCCTGTTATCGCTGAATCCATACTATTCGGTACATGGCGGACCCCTCACCCGATCTTGAATTGCTTGAACAGCGGCTATCTCAGCTTCTTACAGAACTTCGCGACGGAGAAACAGATCAGGTATGGAAAGAAGTTGAGGCTACTTCACAGAGTCTCGCAAATGGCTTGCGTGTCAGAGACGGTCCAGGTATGCGAGCTCTCAGACCGTTCACTGATGTCTAAGCGCATATTGCAGTGGATAATCACTCCGTCCTTGGAAGAACTGCACTACCCCAATCTCTGACATCCCTATTCACGCTCGCGCTGCATGGATCTGCCATTCCAAGCGACTCTTTCACATCTGTGGTCTTTGAAATTCTTCGAGTAGCTGCCAACTTTTGCATGGACCATGGCAAGTCATTGCGATCACTTGTGCAGATCTTGCCATTTCTGATGCAATGCTAGACGGAAACAGATCCCACTTACTAGAGGCAGGCTTCCCTCAAGCACTCGTATCCCTTCTTGAGGGTTATGCAGAGGCAATTTCTCCACTCCCCAATACCAAGATTCTCTCTATTTCCCTCCCCAATCTAAAGGTCATCAAGACAGCTGTTGGCGTTCTTCTCAATGCTAGCATCGGGTTTGGTACAACAAATCACGGTCGCGTCGATCCATCTGACCTGAGTTCGCAGATGCCGTCAAATATCGACTCCTATCTCTGGAAGCTGCCATGACAATGTTGAAATTGTCCACGGCGATATATCCACCCGGCGCTTGGACAAATCCTTCGATATATAGTAATTCGTTAAATCTGGATATCTCTGAGGAAGCATGGGAATTGCGCAGTGGTTTAACTAATTGGGCCTGGCGAGCTATCTCAGAAATTAAAGATGTAAAGGATGAAAGTGAGTTTGCGTACATCTTTTCTCTTCTTGGTCTAAGTTTTATAGCTCTTCAAATCTTCACACCTGACGTTCTGCCTCTACTTACTCCGCCTCTTCTGGCGTTCTCACCCCCATATCCACCGAAATCGGATTCCTTATTCGAAATCAAATCAAACTTTGCTACCGGACTGTTCCACACTGATCTTGAGACGCTGGAGGAATCCTGCATGTTGATCGAGTCATTGTCATTGGATGTCGAAGACATTCGTTTGGCTCTCGCCCGGGGTCTACATTTTCCGGCAGAACATGCTGGTGTTCCTTGTTTTTCCACTATACTCGATTTTATTGAACATGGAGCCTACCCTCCACTGTGGGCTTCTTCGACATTGAGCGATACGGAAATAAAGCGTATGGAAAAGGTATTTGATATGTGCAAAGCTGCACTTATCAAGTCTGTAGTGGAGGTTGCAGGTGAAGATAGCAATGAGGATGTTTTATGGGATGATTCAGAAGAGGGCAAGCCAGGTGGCAACTTCGTGTGCAGGATGGTCGAGTGGATTAGACGATATGTCGCCGAGGTGGACGCTGTCATCCTTGGCGGCGATGCACAGCTCGAATCCCCGAACACAAGAGAGGACATGGTTATTTGTGCGAGCCTTGCATTGGGAAACCTAGCCAGAAGAGGTAAAACTTGGTTTTGCCAATGACAAACGTCCTGCGCTGATCCTGAATTCAGAAAAAAATTCAACGGCCCTGTTGTCGCCGCCCCATTCTCTTGGTCCCGTACTATCATCAGTTTATTTGTTATCTCCCGCTACTGATATCAAAGTCAAACATGGGGTGATTGGGTTGCTGAAGCATTTAGCTCAGGCGTCTACCCAGTCAACCATTATTAACACTGCACTGGGATCCGCTGGTGTTGTACGCCGAATCTCTGAAAGCGGCATCTGGGACGAGAAGACTGACGCAATGGCAGAGATTGTTCAGCTGGGCGCGATTGGCGTTGTCAAACATTTGTGCAGTGCAGATGGTAATTTGATCTAGTTAATATCCACCATGGCCATTAATGATTAAATGATCTAGTTGAACACAGTTTTGCTCTGGTGCTACCCTCAAGCAACTCCCCTTCTTCTCCTATAGGGCTAACTCAAATTCTTGCACTTGTTAAACGTTCCGATTCTGTACCTGTTAGAAGCGAAGGGACTCGTGTGCTTGTTAACGTCGTCAAATCACTCTGGGCAGCTGATCCTGCCGCCAGCCCCGCTGTTGATGTAGTGGCCGAACCTGGCAGCGGGAGCAAAGCCATCCTCGAGAAGCAGCAGAAGAGGGCCGCAGCCATTCGTGCAGTTCTCAGTACGGAACCCGCCTTGGCTCTTGCCACGCTTGTTGGACGCAGTGGGAAGTACCCCTTGCTAGTGAATGAAGGGATTGTCGCCCTCAGTTTGTTATGTACTCACAAGGAGGGTGGTAGGTCACATTTATCTCTCGAGCATGCAGATTACAAAACCATTTCCAGGCCCGCTTGTTCTTGCGGCTATTACCGCTCCCTTGGTCCCTGATATGCCCAACAGTCCTATTGATCCTTCATCACCGTCACTGAGCAGCGACATTGGCTCTCCTATCGCAAGCACGCCATCTGACCGCTTTCCCGTCCGCCTTCCCATGCCTCGCCACGCTCTTGATATGGTTATTTTTACATTGAAGAACATCGACAACCCTGCCAACTTCCCAGTGGAAGTACGTATGAATGTATGCTCATTCCTTGTACAATTATCTAAGTACACGATGGGTGAGGAGCTGATGAAGGTCAAGGCTACGGTGCAGCCGGTGTTAGAGAAGCTTTTTGAAGGCTTGCAGGGTGCTCAAACTGGTGCCAGGGAAGAGATGCTAGCGAAGGCAATAAAGCGAGTGTTAGATGCATGGTCGTAACTATTATATGTATGTCGTAAGGAAATCCAATTTCAATTCTGATTTCATGCATTTCTCAATATGTACAAACAACATCAATATCATAGTCACATGTACTTTTATCCGAGTCCCCAGCCTCATGCTAACCAGTACTTAGTACGCCTTTTTCGTGGCATTTCCATCATAGTTCAACAGCGTCGATTCACAACAACCGGGTCACCAGTTTTTATAGTAATACAATTGAGGGTTTCTACTAGTTGCACGCTGCTGGTTCTGCCATGCGCTCCTTACGCACCTGTGAAGCGTGGCAGGTAGTGTACATAATATGAACCTGATCAAAGGGTTTGATATTGAACATGTAATTACCATTTAGAGTGATTCTCTAGGTAGTATAGTATACTTACACCCGAGGGACATATGATGATAATTTCAAACTCCACCTTGATTGCGCTCACAAGTGAATCTGAGTAATTTTGGATGCCCCCATCTGCTCCAGTGTGCCTGCATTACTCAGAATCAAGCTCGACTTTTGCGACAAAGGTACGTTTTCAATGTGGAAAATTGCAGTGATACTGACACGCGTATGATTTCTTTTTTGTTGTTTGAATTAGTCATGAGCGGTGTGACCCTGGACATTTTTGAAGGAATCGCAACCATAACATTGAATCGACCCTCCACACTCAATGCCCTGACGGCGGAAGGTATGTCACGAATGGACTGAGGTCGCTCAAGCGAAAGTGTTCCAACATTCTACAGACTATGATTCTTTAGCAAACAAATTAAGAGAAATCGATGGAATGGACGAGGTTCTTGTGACAGTTTGGCAGGGTGGGTCGATAACTTGAACGTCCTCTTATCGAATCTACTATTTCCTTCCAATGAAGCTCAAGGGGAGTGGTTCTGCTCGTGAGCCCTGTTTCTCTTCATTTCTCCATTCTTAATCGTGATTATCATCCGGCCAGTGGGACGGACGTGAAGAAGCCAAGGTCTGTGGCGAACGATAATAATGGAACTCTTCGACAAGCCTACTTGTCAAGAGTAGTCAATACGACCACTGATTGTGGCCATGCGGTACGATCCTCGTCATTGATCATACGTTACCAAGCGGCCCGCTTTAAACGTGAATGCATAGCTATATTCCCACCGAAAGATCCTCGTTGCGGCCTTAAATGGACCTGTCATGGGTATGGCTATTCTTTATCCGCAATATGAAGCCGCATCATTCCAAGATACTTCGTAAGGAATTGCGGCAGGTATGTGTGTTCTGGGTCTGCAGACCTTATTCGAACGTTAAATTGTGTACCAGCCTTTCTAGGTTACTTTGACTTTATCTACTGCATGCCTGATGCATGGCTCTCTGTCCCATTCACGTATCTCGGTCAGCAAACATTCTTATTCTGATGTTGGTATATTGCTGGACCTGTTACTAGGCATAATTGCAGAGGGCGGTTCGAGTGTTAGTTTTGTTAATCGAAGTGAGTATGTCAGAACTATCATTATGGTGAAATGTCTTGAATCCATCAGTGGGTCTTGCAAAGGCAAATGAAGTTTTACTGTGGGGTAAGAAGAAAGGAGCACAGGAACTTCTCGATTGTGGATTCACAAAGTGGGTTCTGATTAGGAAGCTCTCTCCCATACCCCGAACCCGCTCTGACAACTATTTTTCAGCCAGATATTTCCATTGCAGACAACGGAGTCCTTCCATGGTGCAATCCGAGAACATCTCGTGCGGGAACTATGTGGCCTGGATCCCTCTGCTCTGCTCACCGTAAAGAAACTTATTCGAGCAGGCTTGAACGAAAGAAACAATCCAGACGCGGTGAATTTAAGGGAGAGTTATGGTGAGTTGCCTGCCATTGGTGTGTTTTAGACAAAGTTGGTGAGAGGATGGATCTGTTCAATGTGTGAACAGCACAGGCAGCTAGATTTGCAAGCGGCGTTCCCCTTGAAAGATTCGGCCAAATAGCCCGAAAAGAGATTAAACACAAATTGTAGGGAGGGGACTCGCCTGCCGCCGTTGTCGCAAACGCAAGAGATGCGTATCGACGGCGTGATCCTGCATTCCTGGGTCGGCACTAAATATTTAGCCACCAGGCCCGTCATTAACGGACAAGATGTTATGCTCTGTCATACATAGGCAGTGTAATTGGCTTGGATATGAATGAAGTTGACAACTGACAAGTCAGCGGTATAGACCCCTACTACAACAGCCAGTTTAATTGGCCAAATAATGGAATCTGGGTATTTTCACCAGAATCACCACTGGGGCTATGAAGCCGACACAGCCGCGTTCCAGGTACTCGATCACCGTGACAGTGCGCTTGGTTGGCTTGGTATCATGATGCCATATAGCGACCTATCTCCTTAATCAATAGAATCATGATCTTCAATCACCCAACTTCCGAGCTTCCTGGCCCTGGATCCACTGCCTTAACTTGAAGCCGCAGACGTTTTTCCGCATTTTCTTTTCCTTCACACCGCCGGTCCTTATGACTGACCACGAAAAGTCTGCTAGTGACATCATCCCTAAATACTATGATGAGGCCCTCAACGAACCACCGAAGGAAGAGAGTCTGCACCGTAGCCTCAAAGCCCGTCAGATCTCCATGATTGCCGTATGTATATTCTTATAGTTCTCAAAATTTGGAGGGCGATAATTATCGCAGCTCGGAGGTGCTGTTGGTACGGGTCTCATCATTGGGTCAGGGACTGCGCTCAGGCGGGGAGGGCCACTTGGTATGACATCCCTTTCTTGTATTAGCTTTGGCTTCAACCTTCCGAATTTCAGGCATTTTTCTCGGCTATTCTTTTGTTGGCATCGTTTGCTATCTTGTCATGGTAGCCCTGGGAGAAATGGCATCATATATGCCCCATAAGAAAGGCTTCGCCGGGTATGCTACGCGATTTGCAGACCCTGCGCTTGGGTTTGCACTCGGATGGAACTATCTGCTGAAATACGCAAGTCTTACGTTTGTCATGCTTCATCCGGGGCGCTGAACTATTCATTGGGCTTAGTGGATTGTTACTCCTAATAACATTAACGCGGCTGGAGTAGTAGTGCGATACTGGACGCAATCCGTTCACATCGCAGTTTGGATGGGTAAGTAGTAGTCATGGTTAGACTTGATGCTTTCCGTTGTAAGCTAATGTTCGCTCGTCCAGTTATCTTCATAGCTTTTAGTGTGTTTCCAGCTGCGATTAGCACCAGTGCGCGTCTGACACTAGCTAGTTGTGATCGTAAATCTCCTAGGTGTACGCGTATTCGGGGAATTGGAATTTTGGTTTTCAAGTATCAAAGGTGGGCGGATGATCTTTCAGTCTTGATTCTCACCGTTCTGGATGCAGTCGTCGCCTTGATTGGATTATTGCTTATGGGTATCATTATTGATCTCGGTAAGATATCAATATCTGATGCGTCTAACAGATTAACAGATTTTCATTCGTTCCAGGGGGAAATCCCAAAAACGACCGTATTGGTTTCCGCTACTGGCGAGCTCCAGATGGTCCTATGGGCTCATACCTCCTTAGTCAAGTCAAAGATAAATCATTGGCTATCTTCTTGGGATTCTGGGCAACTTTAACAAATGCTCTTTTCGCTTTTATTGGGACCGAGCTTATTGGTGTATGTGCTACTGCCTTCCTTACTATGCCAGTGGTCCTAACTAGTAAACATGACTTCAGGTGACAGTTGGAGAGGTATATTAAACCATTGTTTATTATGTTCATCTGTATGTCTTATTGATCCATCTTCTAGGCTGAGAATCCTCGCAGGAATATTCCAATAGCCATCAGGAGAACTTTCTTCCGTATTTTGATTTTTTATATCGGCGGCGTATTTGTCATTGGTCTGATCGTGCCGAGCACCAATAATTCGTTATTCGTGGCTACCAAAGCAAAGACGGGTGCCGCGGCTAGCCCCTTCGTTGTTGCAACTACCTTGGTATTGTCATTAAAATCTGACGAAGTCTGTCTTACACGTCGTACAGGTTGGCATTAAGGTTTTGGACCACGTCATTAATGGAGCGATTCTTGTTTTCGTTCTGAGTGCCGCCAATTCTGATCTATATATCGGATCACGGACCCTGTACGGTCTGGCTCTCGAAGGCCAGGCTCCTGCTGTTTTCAAAAGGGTTAATCGCATGGGTGTGCCATACCCGGCATTAATCATGTGTACGGCTTTCTGTGGTTTGGTTTTCCTCAACGTTAGTGCTTCAAGTGCTAAAGGTAACGTTTTAGTGGTTCACGGACTACAACTTTTGCTCACTTTAACTTTTACCCGCAGTATTTACATGGTTTGTCAATTTGGTGTCGACCTTTGGTGCCATCACGTGGATGTGTATCGCATTTGCTCACATGTAAGTTTCGTTCAGGAAGCTTGACTTTTCACGTTGAAATATTGACACACGGACGTCTACAGTAGATTTATGAAAGCCTTGACGGCGAATGGAATGTCTCGTGATAATCTTCCTTACAAGGCACCATTCCAGCCATGGGGTAGTTGGTTTGCTCTGGTCTCAACAGGAATCATTACGTTATTCAAAGGATTTGATACGTTCTTGCCCTTCACAGTCGACACATTCGTAACGTGAGCCCCCCCATTTGTTCTATGAACCCTTTTCCCATTGCACGTTCTTGTAACCAGGAGCTATATAGGAATACCGACATTCTTTGTCCTGTGGTTAGGCTACAAATTCGCGTACGGGACCAAACTCATCCCATCAAATGAAGTCGACCTTGTGACCGGTTTACGTGTCATTGATGAAGAAGAGGAAGAGTTTCTTGCAGAACAGGCGGCGAAAGGACCGCAGAGCAGGTGGAGGAAGTTATGGGATTCTTTGTAGATGCTTGCATGTATATGTATCTCTGCTTGTCGGAAGAGGGTTATGGCGTGGAGACTTGTACCCTCTTATGCCCCTACAGCAATCCTATCGCTAAGGTGATGTTGCTTTCGTAGCTTGCAATCCCAACTTGTATTCAGTCTTGCAGAAAGAGGAGGGCTCTATTATGTAGTTGTCGCTTCCGAGATGCATCCTTCAATTCTCTGCGCGTAGGATTTGTGAACCATTTCGTTTGGACATTCAGTTGATGCCCTGACAACTGGAAAGTGTATATTGACCAGGTGTGTAAATATACATATCAGTGTTCTGTGCGATGTTTCCTCCTGCTAGTCTTTTCAACAGTACTGCCGTCGTCCAAAATATGCTCCATCGTTTGCCACACATCATCGTCATGATTAGGTGCAGGAGGACTGTTCCCTCCGAAAGCTTCGTGTTTATCCCACACAATGACTGTGGGCATGCTCTTCATATAAATTTTCTCGAGCACCACCCCCTTGTGCTCTAGCTGCTGGCCTGGCTGTGGTGGAGGAAAAAAACTGTGGATGCGTGCGAATCGATCCAGCGATGACGACGCCAGTACGTGGGATGATGGGGCCAACGATACGACGGCACCTGAGAAACCTGATCATTTATCGTCAAATCTGCTCTAGGTCTAATATCCCAAATCGAACCTGTGTACCGATACATAGCGCGCCCGTTTCGAAGATCAATCGCGAACAAGTTGCATGAGTGGTCGCCAATAAAGATTTCACTGGAACGTTGGGATGGACATGACTCTGCGGTCAGCGTAGAAAGCGGACTCGGGCGCACTGTTCGTATATTCCTTGCTCTACTACACTGATGCCTGCCCCCTGACCTATTTTCCAATCTGATACGGGTCTGCGTGACGATCTCGTATCGTAACGGCGGACATCTCCAAGTTGCGTACCAGTTAGAAGGTGGCACGTCGCAGATGAGGGTAAGAGATATGTTAACGAAGTTATGCGTATGGGTTGACGGAGATCAAGGGAATCATTTTGGATCTATTTTTCGGCATTCAATTTCCGCGAATGAGACAAATTTGAAAATAAATTTACATTTTTTGCTCGCCAAATTTCACCTGGCATCAGAGCATCATTTCGTTTTCTCTTGCGAGAGACGACACCTGTGTCTGAACGGGGCAGAAACGCCATTTCCGTATTCCACACTGATAGGTCGACCTCCTCCCCGCCGTACGTGAATGTCTCAAGGTTTGACGATAGGCGCCAATCGTGTAGGCGAGCAGGAAGAGAGGCGAGCAAAGGATCACCTCCCTTGTTGAGAGGCGTCAATCGCATCGCTCCATTGGACGTGCATGAAAATATTCCTCTAGAAATTAACGCGGGAGTTAAGAGCCAGAATCTCCTGAACGAACCTTTCCGAAACTGTCAAGCGAATATATCGCTGTCCCTTGCGCAGACGTGTCTCTTCCCACTTGTCACTGGCTTGCAATGTCACGGTGTCATCGTTGCCTAAGACGAATGTGGAGGCAGAACCATCTGACAAACCTGCTGCCACCTTATAATGTACGCGAATAGGAGTATGCGGATTTTGGTTAAACAAAGGGATGCGTACTAATTGTGACCCGTTTGAAGGTGGGCCAACATCCAGAACCTGAATGGCTTTCTTAGAGACACCATCCACATTATCGTTGTTGTATATCGTCCTAGTTACAGTTTTTTCTGCGTCCGAGGGTCCTGACGAACTGTTGTACTGTATAGTTTTGATGTTACCTAGCTCATCGCCTACAAGAAAACGAGGCATGTTGAGTCCTGAAGGCCTAAAGCTTGTTCGACAGTGTTACGCAATGATCATGATCATTGCCAGTGTGACAACGAGGGTGACTGGTGACTTACTGGACTTGAAGTTGTACTCGACCTGCTGTCTGATACACATATCTTCAGGTCATGGAAGCTCCGTCAAAGGAACTCGCTAAACTCGAGAGGTTAACCGCAGCTGGTGCAAAGCCCCCGTCGATCCCTGATTCTCTTGACTCTCTTCTCATCTCTCTTCACGAAGTCAAAACTCGCCTTTCAGAAGTAGCTGCTGGTGAAGTGGCTTTACGGAACCTTGTCCAATCAGTGGAATCCAGAAAGAAAGAGATTGACGACCGTCAGAAAGAGGTGTATTCTTCGATTTCTCGTCTGGGCAAAGCCCTGGACAAGGTCACTATATATAGTTTACACCATCAACAGACGAATAATCTGACTTCCGTCGGCAGAAATTTCCAGGCCCTTTACCGACTTATCCAAACCTCTTTGAATCTCCTGCCTCTGTGGCAGCTCTTGAGAGAATCGTTGCACTGCATTTCCTGCGGACAGGACAGTTCGACACGTTCGAGACCTTTCTACAAGTTCGTCGAAATCGTTCTAGGTGATTAAGTCTCATTTCCATCTAGGAATGTGACATAGAAATTGCACCCGAGTTGCGGTCTCAATTCGTGGACCTCCATCGCATTCTGAAAGCCCTGAGAAACCAGGACATAAGCCCAGCTCTCGTGTATGTCATCTACTACCCACTCTGCTAGGCAGATCAATTATATGTTCTCACAGCTGGTCGAGAAGAAATCGAGCCTTTCTACAGTCGCGATCATCACCCCTTGAGTTTTACCTGCATCGCTCGCAATACATACGCCTATTATTCTCTTCCCATCCTCCGGATCCTCTCCCAGCCTTATCCTATGCAAACGCTACCTTACGACCTTTTTACAAGGATCACGAGGTTGAGTTCAAGCGGCTTACTGGCTGCGTTGCCTATTTACCATTGTCTAAACTTCAAAATTCGCCTTACGCGGACCTGGCCTCCCCCTCTTTACACTTCGATCTAGAGCCTCTGTTTGCTAAGGAATATTGTGCCAGTTTAGGGATGAGTCGGCAGGTGCCTCTTAGAGTGGTGGGAGATATTGGAGGAGGTGGCGCCTTGGCAAGAATAGAGAAGGGCAGAAAGGTCATGCGTGAAAGGAAGAGTGAATGGAGCCAAACCGATGAGCTTCCCGTATGTTCTCAAATTCTATTATGGGAGTTTTTCTCTTTGATGTCATCCTTGGCTAGATTGAGATCCCTCTTCCAGCAGAAAACAGATATCATTCAATTTTTGCCTGTCCCGTCTCTAAAGAACAGGCTACTGACCAAAATCCGCCCATGATGATGGCTTGCGGCCACGTCATTGCTAAAGACAGCTTAACCAAACTAAGTAAGACCAGCGGGTGGGTTTCAGGATTACTGCTTTGCTATCCGCTTGCTGATGGTTCTAGAAGACGTGTCAAGTGTCCATACTGTCCGGCGGAATCACAGGTTGGCGCAGCTTTGAGAGTATACTTTTAGCTCTATCATGATTGTGTAGTAATGCCCGGATGTACATATCATGTGTCCTGGACCTCAATTTGTAGGTTCAAAAGAACTTGCTTGCGTTTGCAACCTCAGGCCGCCAGTGTCTCGAAGTACTCAGACCTAGACGTTTACGTAGTCATCAGACGACACACCATGAGTACAGAGAGTGATCTAGAAAAGATCAGGTATGCCTGAAATTGCGTCCTCGTCACGGTCTGTACTACTTTAGGCTGATGAACCTTCAGAACCTCTTACAACTATCTCTTCAATTCTGGCTTAAGTATTTCTAAAACAAAGGATGCTGCACTGGCCCCTCAGTTCCTCCCTTCACCCGCCGAAGGAACTGCAGTCGCAGGCAGAAGCATTGCATGGAAGGTCTTTGGTTCCGTCAGGAAGAGATATGGGGGAGCTGAACCAATTTTAGCTGTTCTTGACATCGGAGGAACCGTTGCAAGCTTCCTCGGCACCGCGCCCAGCATTTCTCCTAGATTCCGTTCGTGCATCGCGCCAAAAGTATGTCCAATTACTCACCGAGAAACTGAGGGCTCCCGATGGCAGCTATGAAGAGGGCTTTGTTGTCCCAGGGACAGCTGCATCTCCTCGGAGACAATCGAGAAGTACATGGAATCTAGAAACGAACAATCCTCTCAGCCTCCATAGGGAGGTACGCTAGGTAGCTATCTTCCCTGAGAAACGTATTCACGAGGCTGTAGAATCCGTGGAGGGAATGGTTTGCTTCTATCGAGCTAAGGAGGACCATCCTACAAGATGTGGAGCGCACGTACGTTAAGCACTTGATTGCTGCTCAATCTCTTATCGAACGCCATCCAGTTTTCCCGACATTGATTTCTTCCGCGATGCCAAGATCCAACGCGAGCTTACGAACATTCTCTTCCTATATTCCGTCATGTACCCCTCAATAGGATACCGACAAGGTAAATACCGTTGCAGTTCTCAGTAAACAATGCATTTCCAGCAATCCAATCTCGGGTTACAGGCATGCATGAAGTCTTGGCACCTTTATACCATGCGGTGCACTTCGATTCAATTGCGGAAAATGTGGGGTCCTCCATTGAGGATTCTGAGCTAGCAGAGATTTGCTCAAGACTGTGGGTTGCCGCCGACGCTTGGATACTTTTTGATGTTGTTATGCGGGGTATATCGAAGTGGTACGAATGGCGCGAGTCGTCGCCTACGAACACATCTCTTGTTTCGTCGCGCGGTCATTCCAATTTTCCAGACGGCCAAGTTGAGATCAAACCATATATTGCCCCGATTGTCGAGACCTGTGATCGAATTCAGTCTCAAATCCTTCGAACAACGGATCCTCTGTTGTTCAGGCACATGCAAGCTCTTGGCATTGAGCCACAGATATATGGGATGTAAGTTTTTTCTGCTCGGCATTCACTCGTTTATTTAAATTCATATTGTAGACGTTGGCTCAGGCTCCTCTTTACAAGAGAGTTTGACATGTATGACGCCATGAAGTTGTGGGATGGTTTATTTGCTTGTGATCCTACGTTGGAACTCGCACAGTGGGTGTGTGTTGCGATGCTTATCAGAATCCGCAATGAGTGTGATTTAATCCAGTCCGATGCTCTTTCACAAAGCTTACTCTGATTATCGGCAGTGATGTCAGCAGATTATAGCGGCCAGCTTACAGTACTTCTGCGCTATCCGTCGCCTCGCCCCAAAACCAGCGTTGATGGTGCACCTCATCATACAACCCTTCTTTTGCGACAGGCAATAGCTTTACAAATGTCACCAACGCCGTCCACAGGCGCATCACTGATGATGGAAAACCGAAACCTATTAAATATCCCTGTGGAAGTTCTGGAACCTTCTCATCAACGCAATCAGAGTTTTAACGAGCTGAACAATGTAACCCCGACGCCAGGTCGACCTTCACAGAGGCATTCCCGACAACAGACGTCTCAACCAATGGGACTTCCCGAGGTCATCGCACGTGGATTGTTGGAGCGTGGAGAAAGCCTAGGCATTAATAAAACATTGATGAGTGCCGTGTCTGAATTACGAGTGAGTTTGCTTCTTCCACCTTGTCGTTCGACGCCTTTTCACGCTGTCGCAGCGAAACATCCCCGACCTTGCCGCGTCGCTTGTTCGTTCCCCAGAAGCGTCACATTCTACATTCCCCCTGGAGGATGAAAGATCACCAGAAGGACGCTCTCCATGGGAGCCAAGGACACGTTTCGAGATAGAACGAGACATCACGCAACTACGCTCCATGAATCGACGGCTTGGTGAATCTCTCGAATGGATCCTTGATGTTCTTCAAAACGAGAGCGATGTTAAGGATCAAGAGGGATCCTTACATGAACAGAGGCATGAAGCACTGGAGTCGTTGTCTTATGTGAAAGATGTCCTCCTCGGTAAAGTGACTGGGCTTGAAGATTCTAAACTGGCGCGGTCCAAACAGGAAGACACAGTTGTCAAAACCCCTTTGACTACTCCGCCACCCAATCATATGCTTGAACCGCCATCTGCTAGGCCACAGTTGACGGTATCGCGATCCCTGTCGCCACCCCGAGGACCGCAATTGGGCAGCTCTAGTCGAGAACCTAGTCGACAGAACGATTTGCGATCAATTTTATCTACACCGATGGCGGGTCGACCTGGTGTCAGATCTCCAAATGTGCGAGGGCTTTCAGGGAAGGATTCTGGGGCACAGAAGAAGTCGGAAACGAGTGGGGATCCGTTAGGGGTTCTAAGATAGCCTGTATACCACTAGTAAATGACGTTGGACATGTGACTTTTGTACCAACACCGGTCACTGTCTGGCCCGACATCACAACAGGAATAAGTTCAAATCGTCGTCGCTTATCCCTTTTTCGTGACAATGTTTAAGAAGGCTCTTCCAAGGGCTTTTCTGCGTTCTGCTCGCTCTTTCCACTCATCGCTACCTGCAAACAAGGTCGTTGGGTCAAATCCTCTCAAAGCTGAACAAGTTCAAGTTTGGTGTCCACCCTATTCCCTTTGATGTTTCTAACCACTAAACAGCAGTCGTGGTCACCGGGAAAATACCCGCTCATCGAACACGAGTACGATGCGGTTGTTGTGTAAGTCTGAATATTCTTGCTCTCAGCCCCGGAAAGTTTCTCAAACTAGCAGAACAGTGGTGCAGGTGGTGCAGGTTTAAGAGCTGCATTTGGACTTGCGGAAGCTGGTTTCAAAACTGCCTGCATCACCAAGTTGTTCCCCACAAGGAGTCATACAGTTGCTGCCCAGGTATGTACCGACAACAAAGCCAAAGCAGAGATACTTATCAGTCTTAGGGTGGTATAAATGCTGCACTTGGTGTTAGTACCTCTTGCATCCTCAACATGTTTTTTGGCTCAATTATCCTGTAGAATATGACGGAGGATGATTGGCGGTGGCATATGTATGATACGGTATGTTTTCCATTCCGACATTCTTCCCTAACTCGACTGACGATGTGATCAAGGTAAAAGGATCAGATTGGCTCGGTGACCAGGACGCGATCCATTACATGTGTCGGGAAGCACCGAATACCGTTATTGAGGTCCGTACTACATGGGTTAGCTGAGTTCACACCTGGGCTCACTACTTTTAGCTTGAACATTTCGGTGTGCCATTCTCGCGGACAAAGGAAGGCAAAATTTACCAACGCGCTTTCGGTGGGCAGTCTTTGAAATATGGAAAAGGAGGACAAGCCTATCGTTGCGCTGCCGCTGCCGATCGCACTGGGCATGCCCTTCTTCACACTCTATATGGCCAATCTCTCCGTCATAACACAAACTTCTTCATTGAGTACTTTGCACTCGACTTGATCATGCAAGATGGAGAGTGTGTTGGGGTGATTGCCCTGAACATGGAAGACGGTACGCTACACCGCTTCCGTGCACATAAGACCGTCTTGGCCACCGGCGGTTATGGACGTGCCTACTTCAGTTGTACAAGTGCCCATACATGTTCTGGAGATGGTAACGCTATGGTTGCTCGTGCCGGGTTGCCACTCCAGGATCAGGAATTTGTCCAATTCCACCCGACAGGTATATACGGTGCAGGTTGCCTCATTACCGAAGGTTGGACAGCTTCTAGTATATAATATGCGTCGAGGGCTGACTTCGTACCCTAGGTTCTCGAGGCGAAGGAGGTTACCTGTTAAATTCGGAAGGTGAAAGGTTCATGGAACGTTACGCCCCTACCGCGAAGGATCTTGCGTCTCGTGATGTCGTCTCCCGCAGTATGACTATTGAAATTCGTGAAGGTCGTGGGGTTGGGCCTGAGAAAGATCATATTTACCTCCAGCTAAGCCATCTTCCTCCTGAAGTCCTTCACGAACGGCTTCCGGGCATCTCTGAAACGGCTGCTATTTTTTCGGGTGTCGATGTCACCAAGGAACCGATCCCTGTTCTGCCTACGGTTCATTATAACAGTGAGTTCGATAGAGTCGTACACGAACAACATTGTTGCTGACCTTCTTTAGTGGGTGGTATTCCTACAAAGTACACCGGCGAAGTCCTTACAGTAGATGAACATGGTAACGATAAAGTCGTCCCTGGACTCTATGCTGCCGGTGAAGCTGCCTGTGTTTCTGTTCATGGTGCCAACCGTCTGGGAGCGAACTCACTTCTGGATATCGTCGTTTTCGGTCGTGCATGCGCACATCACATCAGGGACACTCTCACTCCCGGCACACCTCATAAAGCCATTCCTGACGAAGCTGGCATTCAGAGCATCGAGTACTTGGACAAGATCAGGTATATAAAATATTTTCTCTACTCTGTTATTACTCAGCTTCCGCCGTCAGAACTTCGAACGGGCCAGTGCCTACGGCAAAAATCCGCTTGGATATGCAAAAAGCAATGCAAGAGGATGCTGCTGTTTTCAGGCCAGCTATTTCTGTGATCGTTCACGTGTGTACTTACCGCATTACCGTTCTTTAGGACACAAGAAAGTTTGGACGAAGGAGTCAAGAAGGTACGCGCCATCTACAAAAACTTTGCGAACGTCGGGATCAAGGACAGGAGCATGATCTGGAATTCGTATGTTCCACTCTTGTAAACATACCCCTCTATTGATCCCTGATTTTAGTGATCTGGTCGAGACGCTTGAGCTTCGTAACGTCTTACAATGTGCCATTTCGACAATTGCTGGTGCTGCCGCCCGTAAAGAATCCCGTGGCGCTCACGCTCGGGAAGATTATCCGGAGGTGTGCTCTGTTCACTATTGGAATACATGGTATTTAAAAACAGCAATAGCGGGACGATGAGAACTGGATGAAGCACACTCTCGCTTTCCAGCGTGACCCGGAGAGTCCCGATGTCGAGCTCACTTATCGCAAGGTCATTGCTACCACTCTGGATGAGAATGAATGCAAAGCGGTTCCTCCCTTCAAACGAGTCTACTAATTCCCAGGTTCAACTTATAACCCTTGAGATCTAAGCCCAGGGCAACAGCGCAGTTAATGGATGTAGCATAACGAGTAGACAATTGCGCAATCAAAATCAAAATTTTGAAAGCAAAAATAGGCATCGATTATGTCAAGGGTCGATCCAGGTTATACTGGTTAAATGAGCCTTCTGGGAAGTACCTTGCACGAATAGATCTACCACCAAAATAACGACCGTCTAGTTCCCGGACAGTTTTCCAAGCACCCGCCGGACCAGCGAACAAAACAAAAATGCGCACCGCTTCATCTGGATCTTGAGGGGGCGGGTTCACAAGGTGGACGATGACACGTTCCACAGTTCCGTTCTTGGAACATTCGTCACCTGCAGAGACTCTTAACTAACTTACAATCGACTGCTGGAGGGAACACAAACCGATTTCCTCTCGCAACTCTTCATCTTCGACGTCTTCAGTTCCCACCATATTGGTGAGCACAACAACACGGCTAGGCTCCCCGAACCTCTCCCTGTCTTCCCTGGTCTTGGCGTCCTCGTTATTGTTGATGATCTTACCCATCTTCGAGCCAGCACCAAGCCCTTTGCTACTAGGCCCCCCAGGTGGGGCCTTTCCGCCCTTTCCCTTCCTACCCTTACCTAGTGCAACTTGTTCAACTGAAAGGGCATTGACAATTCCAGATCCATCGACCCCAAGGCCCTGGCCTTCCTTGTGTCCCCATTTTGCCATCAATCGTTCCGCAAAGCCGTGAGGATCAGGCCTTTAATGATATTTCTCAGTTTATAGTTGTATTGATAAAACAAAATTGAACGTTACTTTTCTTCCTCGGTGGGGACCGAGGGCGCCGATGCAGCTAAAGCACCGAGTCTGGCTGCGATGGCTGCGGCAGCCTTAACTTTCGCCTCTAATTCACTGGGCATAGACCCAGGGGGTGGGGGTGGAGGGATGGAGGAGGGTGGTGCAAAGGGGTTGTACGCGAGGGGTGGTGGTGATGGCGGCGATACAGGGGGTGCTATGGTGGGCGCTTGGGGTTGCTTGCCCAATGACGACATTGCAAGACGACGAAGATACGCTTCCTCACCTGTTTCTGTCGGCGGGATGATGGTATTCGAAGCTAGTCCAGGAATGTCACCGTTATCATCAGGAATGGGGGCTGCGGTGGGTTGGGGAGGAGCAGATGCTTCAGGCCTTCGCTGGACTGTTAATGCGAGGCGACGCTGGTAAGCTTCATCACCAGTAAGGGTGGGCTCAACAACTGTGGAAGGATCGTCAATCCTGACGTCTCGCCTTTCGGTATCATCGGCTCTTGACCATTGGTCATAGCCAAATCGTCCTGTTTAATAAGTATCAGAACATAAATCAATAAAAACAGTTAAAACACCCACCACTCTTGCGTGGTCGCTCGTCTTCAGAGCCAGTAGCATCGCTATCAGAATAGCTGTTGCTACGACGAAGACGCTTCCTTTCTTCCAATCGCCGCTCTTCTGCCATTCTTTCCCGCCTTTCCATCTGGTCTTTTTGTTTCCAGACTTTGAATTCATTGTAATCGTTAGGTCGAAGCGGATCGTAAGTTTCAAATGGATCCCATGTGGCGATGAGCGGAACATTCTTGTTCTGTACAAAGGTTAAGGATCAAAATTAAGCAGCTGCATCTCGCCTACCTTTTTACCTCGTCCTCTCCCTCCTTTTCTCTTGTGAGAGGATTTAAAGCCATTGATATCTTCGTCAAGGATCATGGAAGGCGGCTTAACTTTTTTACCCCATCCCTGAGGCTGTGCGTCTTGTTCCTTGGGTTGACGTTGTTCCACCAGCACCGGTGGTGCGAAAACGACGGCCGTTGATGAGAGACTGGCTGTTGGAGCAGTTGACGCGATAGAAGCACCGACAGGAAGCCTCGACGTGACCGGTTTCGATTTTTGGGTTTGATTTCGGCGAACGGGTGCAAAGGCGAGCGCAGCAGACCACCCTTCGAATGGAAGATGGAAAGATTGGTATTTTAATAAACGAGTTCTACAACTGGAGGAGTTTAGTAGATAAAGAGATACCGGCTGTGGGTTTTGCTGAAGCTGCTGCTGCAGCTTGATCGACAACAAAAGTTCGAGCTGCTTCAGGCTGTGGTGGTGGTGCGAGAGGCGTTTGGACTTGAGTGGGTTCAGGAGAGTGAGTAGGCTGAGTAGAGGAGACAGAAGAAGTAAAAGTGGAACCAGAAGAGAACTGGATCCCACCATAAAGGCCGCCAGCTCTGCTGGACATGATGGTCGTCTGTGTTCAACAAGTGTTTTGTCCACGTGAACTTTGCAAGGCTACTCTACACCAAAATATTTCTCTCGAGCATCTTTACTCAATACATGCACTGCAAAGTCTCCCGCGTCTACCATAGCCCATCCATGATGCATCCGTCGTTTACTGTTCGGGGCCAGTGGCAACGGCGGTTCCATGGTCAGAAGCTAACGTAACTCATCAGCTCACATAGTTACCTCTTTTCCTAGCAAAATCACGAACTGTCTTCCGTACTACACGCACAACGGACTCTATAGCGCCCTTGCTCTCAGTGCCTTCTTTGACTTGAGCCATGACTACCCAGTTCCATATTCCTCCTGGTATGTTATATATCGATTCCCCGGCATATGTTCCTCCTCGTTTCCGTCGACCGCGGGGCAAGCGGAGAGGTAGTGGAGGTCCCGGCGCCGGTGCTAATGGCTGAGATACCGACAGGGTTGATAGTTCTAGATGAGGGGATTGCGATAGATGGAAATGTAATTTCTTTAGAGTATTTGGTGTGTTTTCAGGTAACGGAGGAATGAGAGCAGGGTTTGGTGTCCTGACAATTTTGGAAACGTCGACAAACCATGGAGTAGGCGCTGTTGAGTGAGCGCGTCGAAGTATAAGATGAAAGCAGCGTTGCATGAAAGTAGTGATCGGACTTGGGATACACCGTGACAGCTTTTTCCACATTCTCAAGTTCCTTTTCAACGATGGGCTTACGGTCTAGCGTAGTTGTATGCGTAACAAGCTTCTTACTTGGTCAGTTTCGGTTCTTCTACAATGCCCTACTTCTGAATCCTCTCTCAAGGCGCTCTTTTTACTCACTGGATTGCCGACTCGTTAACCCTCTGGAAATCCCCCGTCACTGACGAACATCTATGGACTGCTGCAACTTATTATTCAATTCTTGCCAAATGTCCCCCTGAAACCCTGTATTTCCTTGCTGCTATAGTCATACTCGGGGGTATCACCATCCTGTGGAGCCTACGCGACGGCGAGGCTGGAAATATCATGTTTGACGGCGGCAGTATATGTAAGCTCTACTTCATTCTTTCAGAACATCTTGCTCACCAATCCTGCGCAGTCCTATTCGGCACTACCATCGTTATGTATCTGCATTCTGTGCTGCCCAGTCAGTTTCTAACACTTTGGAGTCACACGAAAGGAAATTAATTGCATTCTCTACTACTTCAGGCCTCTTTGCGAAATTCACTGCCCTACCTTCCCATCAACTCAAAGATCCCTTTCCACGATCACTTCGGCTTGCAACACTTGAACTCGCATCGAATAACCTGATCTGCAGTGTTGCTCTTACAGGTGTTCTTGCACTTCAAGCCGGCCGCTTTTGGGCAGAAAGCTCAGATACAGATGATGAGGATTTTGGGGAGACAGAGCCTGAGGGCTCACGTTCACGAGCAAAGACGCCAGATATACGCAACGAAAAGGTGCAGGCACATCAACGATTAAAGACATCTACCTGAGTTATACAAGGAAGTGATTATTACGATTTGCACTTTATCTACTGCCCGACGAGCTGTATACATATAATACCTTTTAAAATCGCCTCCATTCAGGAGAGCTCTAGGAGCCTGAGCCGTTCTATGTCTAGATTCTACCCTTTCAATGTCTACTGACTGATCGTGTGACGTGCTTGGTTCACATCACTCCTGCACAATATCCTCCTTGCGTGGCTTCATGCTTTTTATTTCGCTTCCCTGACCCAGGATGGATTGTGCTTCGTCGTCAATGACGATACCTGGAGAAACTTCATTCGCTTGTTCCATGAAGATATATCGGAGCAACGTACCTAACCCTTCCTCCTTAACAAGACCAAGGACATGTTCCAGCTCTACAAAACCGTCCTTGTCAACGTCCAGCTTCTGGATGACTGCCTGTCCAACGTCATGATCGGGCTTGTGCTTGCACACAGCCAAGGCTTTCTCAAGATCCTGTACCGAAATCCGACCCTGCGCGTCGGCAGAAATCATCTGGAACGAGCTGCCTACACGAGCGTCGTACTCCTGTAGCTGCGCATCGATTTTAGTTAGCATTGTGCGGATACGCTGCGTCAGGGCACCCGAGGGTGACTTTGGATCCTGATCGGGTTCTTTCAGCAAATGTAACTTGCAACGGAGAGAAAAAGAACCTCTTCAGCCATGAGATTTTCTTCCATCAAACTTCGGAGTTCGTCGCGTTCTTGAAGGACACTTGACTTCGCGGATAACATGGACAGGGCCTCGGCAAATTCCTTGAGTTGTTCTGTGGTCATACGAGCGTTCTCCTCCTCTGCCTTTTCAGGTAACAGCTATCACGGAAAGTTGAGTTGCCATGGTCTTGCATAAATGCTGGTAAGAGAACCCACCTCAGAGTCCGGCAAAAGAGATTCAGCAGTGCGAGCTTCCTGCTCGTCCGCTTCTCTCTTGGCACGACGAGCATCCTCCTCCTTCTGCTCCTGTTCCTGCTCATCCTCAATAAGCTCTTGCTGTTGCTGCAAGACCTCTAATTTCTGCTTGTAGCTAGCTTTCTCCGAATCGACCTCAAGTTCAGCTTCATTCAACTGGATGACAATGGTGTTAAAATTGTAAGTTTTTTTACAGATGGAACAAACTGACCAAATTGTCT
>QLOK01042657.1:67815-97129 GCA_003313805.1 Tricholoma flavovirens
TTTACGAATGGAACAAACTGACCAAATTGTCTGGCAAGCCGCTTAGCACACTCTCAAGACTGGAAATAACAGCGGTCTTTCCGTCTTCATCGTCGCCAGCTTTGCGGTCAAAGTAAAAGGCTCTCCCAAGGACAAGTAGCACACCGGACACTCTATTATGCAGGTGCAAATGTATCCAGGTGGCGAGTTCTTCCCGGAGTCGGGCAGGCGAATAGCCAGTGATGCGGACTCCGCGTGACAGACAAGCGGCTTGGAGTTCAGAAGTGGAGAGCTCGTCGATGCCTTCACTGTCAATGAGCTGGTCGTCGCGGCGTAGGCTGAGGAGTCGTGAACGGATAGTCCCACGAAGAAAATTATCCGTTCCGAAGGCGTTGAGGCCCATGTAGCGCGACATTGATACCAGCTGAGGACGAGAAAGATTGTCTAAGGTTAGGTCGTCATCAAAGAGTCTGGCTACGTTGATGATGTCTTGTGCTGATGGTGATTCGCCTGTGGACCGGACCTGGAGACATGTTAGGAATTATGGGGGAAACTGGGGCACTTCACACCTTTCTGAAGAATTCCTTGAAGGCATCACTTCCCACAATGTGTGCATTAGCCTTCAGACCAGATTCGCGTAGCGTTTCTTGTAAAAACTTTGCCATGTCTAACCGAACACGGAGAAGTTTTCGTTGTTTTTCCTCCTGTTTAAAGTGGGCAAAAGAATGTCATTTGATTGACGGTCGGTAATAATGAAAGAGCTCACAGCAGCGTATTTATCCTCGAACGTGGAAGGTAACATATTTGGGAAGAGTTTAAGTGCGACGGGTAGAAAGAATTCCATGAATGGTACGATGACGAAGACGGAAAAAGGGACGAGTCGTAACAGATCCTGCGTAGTCCGTTTCAACTGGAGGCAGAGGTTTAGTAGAGGAGTTTTTGACATGATTTCAGAATGTACTTGTCTTCGCTCGCGACGCGTCAAGGTCTCCCCCTGGAGAATTTTCCACTGTAGGCGTGAAGATATCCTGACTTCAGATACCAGGAGCTTGGTACCATTCCAGTAGTGAGCAGCTTCATGTTTTACTTTCTTCCAGGCCCTGGTCATTAAAGGAGCCTGGGTGACATCTTTCTGGGTGGGTAGACTAGGCTTGACAGGATGTTGGTGAGATACATTAGTTGGTTTAGAAGACTGGTAGCGATGAATTGGGAGTCTTATGGAAGAGCGGAGACGAATGCGACTAAAAGAACGAGAAAGAATGGCTTGAGAAGTGCGGGGGAGCCATAGAGACATACGAATCACAGAATAGGTTTTGGTCACACCACCTCATGCATCCATCATCCTCTCCTCAATACAGAAAAGCCAGGCGACATCATCTCAAGACATCTCAACCCAACTCCAGTCCAGATTGGTCTCCTTTCAGAGCTGCTGAGAAAAGATACAAGACCAGATTCCCTCCTCCAGATCTTTCAAATGCTCTCGACTTGGCCACCTTGGATCCTGCTCGAGCTCATGAAATCCAGCAAGGCTTTTGGTCTGGTCGATCCGACCTCATAGCACACAAACCCATCATTATACCCGACCGTGATACAAGAGCCTACATTGTCCCTTGTATACCTGGTTCGACGTTTTTTGGCCCATTTTGCATGTTCTCATCTCCCTATCGGATATCTACAGGACTTGTCATATTACCTGCTTTTATTCAGCCTGATCAACAACGCGACCTTGTGCAATGGTCCCTTGCTGATCATGCTCGATATCCGAACGAGACTAATCTCGACGCCCATTATCAGGTCCCACAGGAAGGACTCTGGAATGCTTGGCTGAACTGTCAAAATGATCCGGAGAAGGATATTCTCATTCAACCTAGAGCGTCCACAACCAACGTCACATCTACCGAACCTCCAGGTCCTAGACAGTTAATCGACAACACACCTGCTACTCTTACAAATTTCCGCTCTCTTTCTTCTACGCCTAAACCTCCGCCGGTCCCCTCTGCGACCGTCCGACCGAGTCTTACATCAGAGTTACTCCCCAAGTTACGTTGGGCAAACATCGGATGGTTTTATCACTGGGGCACTAAGCAGTATGACTTTACGAAAGGGAGAGGAACGATTGATGATCGTGTGAGGGACGTATGCCGGGATGCAGTGCGGGCGGTTGATTGGGAACAAGTCTATGTTGCTGTCAAAACGTCTTGGGAGAACACAGACCCGGACTGGAAGAGCTGGGATAATACCTATGGTAATATACCCCGTTTGTCCAAGTCGCCATTAACATCATCGTGGCGCAGAACCTGATGCAGGGATTGTTAATTTTTACCAGATCAAGGTCTGGATGCCAAATACCCTTGCCTTCCAAACTTCCTCACTCCGTTTAACTAGGATACCCTTATGGGTCATGTTGACCGCTCTGAAGTGTGTGCCACGTCTCCCCTTGTCTCTATTTCGTAAGAAACTGTTTTCAACTAGCTACCTTTACTTCCAACTCATGTAATTAGCTTAGGGAATGCAGCCGTATTTCTCATCGGCGGTCTTACTAGAGACGCTGAGCCAACCCCAATTTTACTTCGCTCCGGAGATGTGGTGATCATGTCAGGTCCGGAATGCAGACGCGCTTACCATGGTGAGAGTGGAATTCCCGTGCATGAATTTAGCTGAATTGTTGTTCTCTCTAAGGTGTGCCTAGGATACTTGAAGGCACTCTACCCCCTCACCTTCAAGCATCGGAAAACGACACTGATTGGAAACCTTATGCAGCATACATGCGTACAACCAGAATTAACATAAATGTGCGGCAGGTATTTCCAAAAGGATCTGAACCTACTAGTAGCTTAGAAGTAGATTTGTGACTGCTTTACATTGTTTGCGCCAGGTGACAATGAAGTTGTTTGTCCAACATGGACCAACAGCGAGGACTGTATAGTTCTTCGACTCTTTTCCCACGCATAATTTGCGCTTTAAGAACTATCGTAGCACACAGTCCTTCAATTTCACAATGGAAAACGACTCGGTGAGTTGAAAACTGTCTCTATGTACGCAGAGTTAACTTCCAATCAAGGGTATTCTTGTCGATCTTTATGTTCCTCGCAAATGCTCGGCTACCAGTACGTCTGCAAGCATATTGACTGAGCGGAGCATTAACGCTCAACTATTCTGCAGACCGACTCATCACCTCCAAAGATCATGCCTCTGTGCAGATCAGCATTGCAGACGTCGATGCCAACGGACGGGCTTTGAACACATCGACTACTTTTGCGCTATGTGGGCAGGTTAGGTCACAGGGAGAGAGCGACGACTGTATCAACCGGCTGGCAACAAAAGCAGGATGTAAGTTCCTACATATCCGTTACTGGGACATTGTTATTGATTTTAATTCGTGCTAGTACTTCGGAACGTATGGTCGTACCAAAAATGATCATTGTAGTCACCGTATTTTGTACATACCTTGCCTATACTTAACCTGTGCTGTTACTTACTGCTGGTGTGCCACGTGACTAATAAGCTCCGACGCAGTGACCGCAGTTCTGAACAAGCCAAGTCATAAACATGCGTGGTACCGATCTATCCTCCATTGGCAGCTCACTGTCTACCACATCTGTATGTTATAACTTATCCTTACCTTCATTACTACCTACAAGCACATCTCTAGTCAGACTCCATGGTTGAAATCAAGCGAGCAGCACCTCCTGTTTCTATGTCACTCAGCGGTGTTCTCCGCCTAGAAGAGGATAGATATCGTCTTGTGTATAGCAAGTCCAAGGTCTACGTCAATCCAACAGCTTATGCCAGAGATAATATTCCTGGCTTCGTGGCACTCGTGAAGAGAGTCCGTCTCTCTTGTTTCACATCCGAGCCAAACACTGATCGTTGTGACGTAGGAAGCTAGTACTCCCACCTATCTCCTTGCTTGGATTCCAGAAACGCTGCTTAATGAAAAAGGGTCTTCCGAATGGGACAAGTTTGTTAAGATAGAGGCTCAGGCTGATTTGGATGAGGAGGATGAAGGTGTGTGTCCCTGACATGCCCTATACTATCCTTCGTTGTCCCAACACTTCTTACAGATGTTGTTCTTATCGATCTTCCCACCCAAAGACCAGAATCATATGCGTTTTCTGTACCGCTGACGTCAATATACTCATTGCAGGTCTATCCTCCAACGTTGTCGTCATGGTGTAAGCTGGTCAGTAAATCTTGACAATCTTCTAATACGTACTTAGATGGATCTATTGGCATCAACCTTATAAATGGCGACACCCTTCCGACGCTCCATTTCCACGACGATGAGTCGCGTTCATTCACCCTTCCCTCGCCAGCCAAATCCCCTGGGTCCAATGTTACATCTTATCCGCCATCTACTCCAATGTCTGGTAATTCTTGGGGCGGGGAAGACCTTCTTGCCCGACTTCGATCTTATGCTCACATTCTGCGTTCAACCTTGCAACCGTCCCTATTCTTAGTTGACCCATCTCGGGCTGATGTTGAAGCACATTCAACGCAGGTATTCGCTGATGATGCTGTTGACGATATCCTCGCTCAGTCTTCTTTCGCCGATTCACATTCACCTGTCCCCGCTCATCGTCGACCTCGACCCCTTTCCTCCCCCCCATTATTCCCCAATCCGTATTCCCTTCGGTCGTCTGTTCTGCATCGCTCCCTAGCATCACCGACTACCAGCTCTCAGTCTTCGTCACAAGCACGCATGGCACTACTACAATCATTTTCAAACATCACCCGTGCTACGCGCCATGCCGCTCAGAACATACTCTCACATCCCTTAGCTAAACCTATCATCCCGCACCTTCCGGATCCTGTCAGGAGTTTGGTAAATGCTGATGGCGAATGGGAATGGGGCAGCTGGGTGGAGAAAGGTGGCGTTGGAGAGTTCGAAAGCGCCAGGGTATATCTGGCTCGGTGGGCGAGGATTGTGGCCGAAGAAGGAGAGCGAGCTCGGCGACAAGAGGCGCAAGCTTTACCATCTACGTCATCAGATGCATTAGCTGAAGAAAATTCGACATTGGGAATCTTTGAGCTGCTACATTCTACGTCCAATCTTCCAACACCCAAGTCTTCTCGAGATCCTACACATCCCGTTGACAAACAAATGTGGGGCGGGTGGTTTGCAAAGGACGGACGACCAACTGTGACTATTGAAGAAATGAAAGGTGAGGTCTTCAGGAGAGGCGTTGGTTCCGAGGGAAATCTGCGACAAGTCGTCTGGCCGTTTCTCCTTGGAGCCTATGAATGGGATGTCACTGGTAGCGAAAGGATAATCAAATGGAAGGAGAAATGGTAAGGGTGAAATTCGTATTAAGCGATCATATTTACTCCAGATAGCAATCGCTACCAGGAACTTAGGAATGAATGGTGCGGACGGCCTGAAGTCTTTGACAGAACAGATGTAGTGGAGGTAATCGCCAAGCTATATCTTGAGAAGCTTTCCATTAATTTCCACAACAGGAACGACATCGAATTGACGTAGACTGCCGTCGCACAGACCGTAGTCAACCTCTATTTTCATCCTTGACCTCAACACCTGGTCTGTCAGCTTCAAACAACGAGAAGGAGTCTCAACAAAATTACTCCACGTTCGCACCTTTTATGAGCGATATCGGGGCACAGTCACCTAGCAATGAACATATTGATCGACTCGCAGGGATCCTACTTACGTATAACTTTTATGAAAAAAACCTTGGTGTGCACGCTTCCATTGTAACCTTCATCACTAATAGTTCCGAATTACCACAGGCTATGTCCAAGGGATGTCGGATCTGTGTGCCCCCTTATATGTCGTGATGGCAGCCGACGAGGAATTGACGTTTTGGTGTTTTGTCGAATTCATGGATCGCATGGTCAGCAACTTTCTGTTTTTATTCTTGGCAACAGACGGCAATAATATGCTCATATCTTCTCAGAAACAGAATTTCCTTCGTGATCAGAGCGGAATGAAGAAGCAACTGCTGACTCTTCAGCAACTCATTGGCGCCATGGATCCTGAGCTCTACAGGCATCTTGGTAGGCCTGCCCTCTTGAATTTTTCTGTTTTGTTTTTGCATTGAGCTTCTTTCGCCAGAAAAAGTCGATGGTCTCAATCTGTTCTTCTGCTTCCGGTATGTGTTTGACTCTTGTGTTTTCTTTCACTCGCTGATTTCGTGCAGCTGGGTGCTTATCGCCTTTAAACGGGAGTTCCCATTCGACGACGTGCTCCGTTTATGGGAAGTACTATGGACTGATCACTACAGCAACAATTTTGTACTTTTCATCGCTTTGGCTGTTCTTGAGTCACATCGCGACATGATTCTCCGTTATCTAGTTGAAGTACGTGATCTTGACTTCCATGGCGAAGGCCTTTGGCTGATAATGGGTGTCTCAGTTTGATGAGATTCTGAAGGTTTATATCATGTCTTTCCTATGCCATGACTGCTAATAATATTCATCTAGTACTGCAATGAACTCAGTATGACCATCGAGTTGAATACGACCATTGCACAAGCAGAAGTCCTATTCCTATCATTTGCCCAACTCGTGGCGGATGTTGATCGTCGCAGGGCCGAAGATCTAGTCACTCCTAAAACAAGTGCAATACGTAGAAGAGGGACTACGTCAGGTAGCAATCTAGAGCAATCTAACCTCAGCACGCCAGGACCATCTGACAATCTCAAAGAACTTTTGAACAATGGACGAGCATAACTCAAGCGTGTACCCCGAGGGAAAAGGTTGTTTATTATACTCCTGTGTTGTAGCTCTATAACAATTAGTCAAACATGGAATGCTGTCTAATAAGGTGATACGACTAAAAATACATCATAAACCAATCTAGATATACATACATTCATAAGAGATCCATGACTTCGAAGCAAGGGGGAAAGCATAGAATACTTGATGTTGTTAACTCGAACGACTCGGACCAGTAGATGGTCGAGCCCGCGTGGGCCTTGGGCGATGTTGACCCTCCGAAGGATCCTCGGCTACGTCAAAAACGACACCTGGCCTCTGTCGTCTTGCTTTTGCTCGCGCTTCAGCTGCTTCTCGCTTTCGCCATTCCTGTGTAGCAAGCAACGGGTCCCGTTGTGGAGGTACTTGTATGGGAGGTTGGCTATGCACAGATGCAGTTGGAGACCCCACGACGGTGTTTGGCTGGATATGGTTAGTAAAAACCATTTGAGCGCAAAATACACCTGAAAACATACCGCTGTTCCATCCTGGGCTTCCACAGATGCAGCCGACACATTTCGATTTCGCTTTGATGTAAGATAGCGGAATGGGGTAAAAACTTTGGAGTTGGGACTTCTGCGCCCAGATGCTACGATTGTAATGGGCACGGTGATTGCGACGGGAGCATTTGCTTGTGACGAAATTTTGGTATCGGTATTACGCAGCAACGTTGGCGGAGACTCGGTCTTTCGGGTTTCCTTCCTGTCAGAAGGCGGATGCCAAATTTCGAATTTCTCGAGCTTTGGTTGAGGTTGAGGTTGGGGCTGTGGCTGGGTTGATTTCTGCTTGAACATCCCAAAAAATCCCCTTTTGCGTGAATCTTGTTGCGAAGATACTGAGGCTGGGATAGATGTATGGGAAGGTGTTTGTTTCAGCATCGAGGGAGCTAAGGAGGACGGCGTTTTCAAGGAAGATTCCTCAGACGGCGTGCGAGAAATTTTCTCAGGAGGCCGAGAGCCCATGGCTGGAAATCGAGAAGAAGTCGATGCTCCTAAAGCCTCAACCTTGCGGTTTTGCGAGTCGCGCATCGTTACAGTCAATCGCGGAGGTGGATCTACATGCGTGCGCGTAGATGGAGCAATGGTAAATGATGGTACAGTAGCTGGTATTGATCCCTGTTGCTGATAGCGGGTTGACAGGGGCTGAGATGAAGCAATCTGAGACGAGGGTTGGGAATTATAGGTATAATTATTAGCATCTAGCTTATTGACATCCGTGGTAGGATTAAAGGGTGCCGTATTTGTGTGAGTACTGTTTGCATCAATTCGAGGGCCCTTTAGCTGTGGAGGATTATATGGCTTTGCCTGACTGCGGTTGGAAGATGATGTAAAGGGGCCAGGGGCGGTGGTGATGGGATGGACTTTCTGAAAAGGCTGACTGGATCCATGATTTTCAGACTTAGACGCTGTTGTTTGTGATTGTGACACTGTATGTGTGGGAAGCAAATCGGAGCTAATGTGGCGGCGGCCAAAATCTGGCCCAGAGCTGGGCAGTTGAGACGGTTGAACATTCGCAACTACTGATGGTTGGGTTGGTCGAGATGGTGCTGATACACCAGTGACGTGTGAATAGACATGTGAATTCTGGGTGTTTGTAGGTATGAGGTTAGGAGTGTGCGATGTTATGGGAGAGATGCGAGGTAGATGTCCAGAAGGTGGGGTATTATTAGTCGTATGTCCACGAGCGGGTGAGTTCTGTAAGCTTCCGGCCGCCGGCTGTCGGGTAATAGGAAATTCAATGGATTGGCGGCTGGCAAAGGGGTCTTGTTGACTTGGGGTGGATGGGGTATTGTGGGAGGACGGCTGCGGAGGTAATTTAGTAGATTCTGACCGCGATCGCGAGGCTTTGAAACCAGAGTCACTGGATTTTGGAGGTACAGGCCGTACATCGTCCTTTCTGCTGGAAGGTAGTGGAGATGACAGAAGTTCCGCCAATTTTGAGTGGTGTATTGCTGGCCGGTATGTCTCGTGGGATACACCAGGAACTTCATGTGGCTTTGCAAGAGGTAGATCATGAGAATACACAGAACCCATGTCCTTCGCATTAGAAATGGAGAAATGTGATACAGGAGGCGTACTGTGTAGGACTGCTGGGGGTAAATCTGACCTTCCTTGTTCTCGCTCCTTGGAATGTGAAGATGGGTGTGCGAAAGACGATGCGGACCGGTTATGTCTGGCAAAGTGACTAGGTAGATGTGCTTCGCCATTTGAAGCATTTGTAGTAATAGTATTTGGCTTTGGTGATTGTCGAGGTGATGCCCGCGCAACTGAAGGCAAATGGGCCTCGGAACTACGGCCCGAATCTGATATCCAGTTATCCACTCAGCTGAAATCCTAATCCTGAGAAGTGCAGACGCTTACCATGACCAGTTTTATGATCTTGTACAGTAGGTGGCGTTCGTTCCATAACGTGTTTTGGGACGCTAGTCTGTGGCGTCAAGCGTCCAGCGGCATGTGGGACATCAGGTTGCATCTCCCGGAGTTTGGCACCATGACCAGCACTTGAATTGCCGCCAGACCATTCATCACGGGAATGAGGCATGGAAGCGTATGGTTGGTCGGAAGGGACCTCACGCTGCGAGGTCGTCGAAGGAAGGACTTCGACAGGTAAGAACGCCCTACTGGACGACACCGCATTCGCTTCATGGGTCATAGTGACAAACGGCTGCACAGACCATTCAGGGTTATACTGTGTTGGTTCCTCGGTTCGCCTCTCTTGGTTCGGAATACGAGGGGTATTTGGGATGTGTGGTTCATGATACTTCCCGTTGCGGTTCAACCCATGACTACCAAAAGTCATTGGTCCATGTAGAGCGGCTGATTCAGCTCGAGCTGACGGTACAGTCTTCATTGGGATACCCTGGGGTTGTTGCGAATATGCAGGATTTTGAGGTGGGTCCTTGTGAACCTTCTCCTCCTGGTTCACAACGGTGGATGGACGTTCTAGAAAAATGGCACTGACGTCGTCACTAGTTGGTAGCGGGATTTTAATCGACTTTGAGCTAGAATTGCTTGGCAATGCTGCTGGAACGACCGTCGGAAAGACTTGCGATAGTAGATCCTTGGGGACTTGCCTTGAACCCGATGCGGACGGCACGGGAGGTCCCGTGTTCATATATGGCGTTTGCACATCATGGTGCGCTGAGGAACGAGCTTCATATTCCGCCACTAGATTTGGAACCACTGTCGGCGGTGGAAAACTGTCAGGCATTTGATGACCTTTTAAAACCATGCCTTGATCGACATTTGATTTCGTAGTACGACCTTGAGATTGTTCATGGGTTGGGTTGGACGAGTTTGACAGCTTAATCTTATTGCGAATGCTTTAGTGGACAGTTAAACAATGCTCCTGATTAATATACCTGTGTCTGAGCATGATTGCTTTGGTTCTGTGCGGTTGGTGGAACTTTCTGCCCGATCACGACAGTGGCCTGGGTATTCTTGAAGAGGGATGGTGGTTCTGTGGATCCTTGTCCAGAGGAAGCATTGGCATATGCAATAGGCACTGGTGGCTCGGGCACGGTTGGAGACATTAGGCTAGGCTGAGGTCTGTTGGACACGGGGGGCAGGCCCAAGGACCCCCGAAGAGAATTGGTATGATGATGGTTCTCTATGCTTGTCACATTATGTCGCGATAGTGCTTCTACTGGCTTGGAATTGTCGGCTTGTTCGTACGTTTGAATATGACTGTTTTGGGCTGGAACCAACGATGAGACGTTGTATCCCGTTGCAAGGGAGAGTGTCTGAGCATTAGTAACTGGTTGTGTGTTCCGTAGTGACCCAGACCCAACATCCTTGGGAACTGTTTTCGAGAAAGAGGGTACCTCTGCGAAGGATACATGTCTGGCTCTAGCTGGAGCATCGGCATGCGCAGTAGCCAACGGAGGCTCGGGCATAGATGAAGGCCAGTCGAGCTGAGGTCTGTCTGACGTCGGGCGAGTTGCTGTTAGATGCGTAGAGGGATGTGCAACGTGATTGGGATGTTGATACTCTGTACGTGATGTATAGGGTCTTGTTACTGGCTGGGCTGTTTCCATAGGTTTGGATATGGCATGGATATTTGACGGGCCTTGTCCAGCGCGTACCCCTTGAGCAGGCAGAATGGCGTCAGAAGGAGCGATGATGGACAAAGGAACATCTGCAACCGCATTGTTCAGGACCTGCGAGAGGTCTTTTTGCCTGGAAAATGATCTCCGGGGGTACAAGCCTGTCAACTGAACAGAAATAAACATAAACATTCCATGGAACGATAACAGATAAAGCTGACGTACCTCGCCAAGTTTGGCAGTATTAGAATGAATATCACGTTCATTGTCTCGCACCTTTGCCTTGTGCTCCTTAGCGACAGTGGTAGAGTTAGTACTTGAAAAAACTGGATCCATCTTTGAGCTGCCAGCCAAACCGGTTGAAAGATGATTCTGCGTGATCACGAGGATTACCATCAAGTCGATGCCACGAAAGATACACGTACAGCCTCTTTACGTTTTCCTTCTTTTTTGTTGCTACTCGGACCATCTTGGAAGGTTCCGGGAGCCTGAGAAGGTATTCTGTCTTGGTTAGGCTGAAGGCTGGATTCTTTCGCCGGAAGATGTACATGCATAGCTCCTGACACTGGAAGATTGAGAGTATAGTTTTCGGTTGCAGTCAAGGTCATGTTCGAGTGCGGCATAGACGACAATGGTGCAAATGAGGACGATGTGACAACAGCCGATTCTTCTTGACGAGGTTTTCGGTCCTGCTTAAAGAACGTAAGTGACATTCCGAGGATCAAATCGAAGATACGATACCATCCGAGTGCGGCTCTCCGTAGGTATATTCCTATGGATGGACGCTGCGCGGGGGTGACGAGAACTATCGGAGCTATCCCCTTCGTGCGCTCTGTTTTCATCCTTCGAGGCTGGATTTCTTGTCGCCCTGCGCTCGGTCGGTAGAGAACTCTTTCCAGGTACCTGATACCGATCTCCACCAGGATAGCTCTCTTTTCCTTTAACTACTCCGTGATCTTTTGGTCGCGAGGCAGTTGGATTTACCGAGTTCTGTCCTGTGTAATCGCGGTCGCTTGGTCTATATTTAGTCTTAGACTCATCTCGCTGCCTCTCCCTATCTCTGTCCTTCCAATCTCGATCTTCGTGCTTATTTCTGACCGTTCCCCTCTCTCTGTCCCTGTCCCTGTCCCTGTCTCTTTTTCGTTCTCGGTTTTGTTCCTGCTCTCGTTCCCGCTCGCGTGTTCGTGCCAATGCTCCTCGTTGCCGAGCTTCCCGAGCTCGCGCTGCCCACTCTCGTTCACGAGCCTCCCGTTCTCGTTCTCGATCACGATCCCGCTCTAGCTCCCGGTCTTTTTCTCGTTCCTTATTTTTGTGCATATGCCTGTATCGGTCTTTTTCTTTTTCCCTGGATCTTTCTCCCTCTTCAACTTCAAGCCTTCCTCCGTCTCTCTCGGATGCCCTTGTTGCATCACGATTTCCTCTCCCAGTTTCCTGCTTCATCTTTTCTTTCTGCCTCTCCTTATCCCCGTATTTGTCGTTTCTCTCGCTTAAGGTCCTCGAGTATGCGTCACGCTCGTTGTATTTCGAGGAGTATGTTTGTTGAGGAGCAGTACGAACGTCAGCAGGCAAAACAGAGGCGAGACGGTCGCTTCTGGAATGCTCATGGCTAGATTTTTTCATAGTGTCTGTGTCTCTAGTCACGGACCGAGGATTAGGAGTTGTTGTAGTATCCTTGGACACCCGGGCACGAATTTCATGGCCGTCTGGTTGCAACTGAAAAAAAGGACGGGAGGAAGGTGGAGGGGGAGGTACAATGCTAGGCCTTGTTTGACGGCTCTTAGTTTGTAAGTTCCTGCCAAAAAGCGGTAGTGTCGCATAAGGTCGGCTTGAGGACGCCGTACGGGAATCATGATACGGCCTTGGTTGTTGAGATGTGTGACTAGTGGTTCGCTTGTCAACAGATCTACCAATAGACCCAGTGCCAACCTGTTCCGCGTGAGCGACTCCGGCAGCTGCACGACCGGTTCGTTCGACTTCGGCGCTCGAAGTTAGGGTGTGTTTGTGTGACTCCTTATTGACTTGGGGAGGTGATTTACGGCGTGTAGCAGAATGACTATCGTGTATGCGTTGAAAGAAACTTTTCATCCAGTGATGTACAAGAAAGAGCGAACAGCCGAGACTACTCCACCGTCCTTAATTGGGAAAACGAACGGAAAAGGATGGCACAGATGAAAGGGGTATGGTGCCGACCTTGTTGTCATTGACATGAGGCGAAAACTCCACCACTTTCGGTAACAAGTCAAGCGCGACAAAGCAGTTTATGTGCATACACGTGTAATTCTCGATCCTACGTATTACATAGGGAAAAGAATGAGTGAAAGATATATGCTAGAACCGCAAACCAACAAGTATTCAACAAGATCTACTGGCTGCAAGCGCGGTCCAGGCGACACCAACGAAAGACCTGTCTGACTAGGCTTAAGACAAGCCCAGTACAGTTAAGCCATGCTCTGTTGGCTTGATCTTACACAATTTTGACTCATTACAAGACAGTTGAACAGCGGAGAAGCTGAAGAAGAAGAAATCTTCCTGTCGAGACAATTTAAGGATTGTGTGCTATTGTAAGAGAAATTCTAAATGTTAGAACAGCCTTATGGATGGGAATTGCCGCATTTTCGGGTTTAGCCGGGCAGAAGCTCTGACTTTGTAAGGCACTCCGTATCAAGTTGCTCGTTCTCTACACAAGTCGTCGTTCTCCATCAGTTGCAAGCTTAACCCAGATAACGTTCACGAGGTTCTTTGATTCTGTTTGAAAGGCTGGACTCGACCTTATTTCGTTGGTTCTGCCTTAGATGGTATGCCATTTTTCCACACCACCTAGGACCGCCCAATTGACCGTCTTTCTTATACTAGAACGAGACAATGGATGTTCTGGATGAGAAGCAGAATGGGGCACCCCCAATGGAAATAGACGAGGTCGTATCTGTGCGAGATCGTCAGTGGCATATCTCTTCGCTTCGAGTGCATGTTCTAAGATGTTGTCGTCACATTCGGCAGACCAGGCTTTCTCCGCCAAGCACATGCCGGACCTCGGTCACGACGTGAAGGATTTCAAAGTCTTTTCTTGGCGCTTAAGCAATTGGCGGAAGCTAGAAAAGAAACTGACAAGCCCGGAATTTGAATGTGGCGGTCATAAATGGTGATGTTCATAGAGGCTATTTCTGCTCTGATAGCAAACTGACGCTGGACGTTTCTTCCATCTAGGCGTATTCTCTTGTTTCCTTTCGGAAATTCGAATGCGCCACCGAACGATACCGTCTCAGTGTACTTGGACTACGCTGAACCTAAGAAAGCACCTGAAGGATGGCATGCCTGTGCTCAATTTGCCCTCGTTATTTCTAACATTCACGACCCCACTGTCTACACCGTGAGCCGTGCGTATTTATACTAGCTCTAGCATTTAGAGCCCTGACATTGTGACTCATAGATGCTCACCATCGTTTCATCGCGGAGGAGTGCGATTGGGGCTTTACTCGATTTAGTGAACTGCGTAAGCTATTTAATGTGCAGGAAGGGCACCCTCGACCTACCATCGAAGAGGAGTCTGCAGAGCTCACAGTCTATGTTCGGGTGTTGGAGGATCCCACGGGCGTTCTCTGGCACAATTTTGTGAAGTAAGTCCTCCTTTCTGTCATTACTCGCACCTGTGTCTTTATCGCGTATTAGTTATGATTCAAAGAAGGAAACGGGTTGCGTTGGATTAAAGAATCAAGGTGCTACTTGTTACATGAACTCTCTCCTGCAATCCCTTTACTGTACTCGCTACTTCCGAAAGGTGGGTCATGTTCTACTCTTCTACGTCTGCCCTCCGGGCTGACTTTATTTGCTGAAGGCTGTCTATCAAATTCCAACTGAAGATGATCACCCTACTGAAAGTGTTGCCCTTGCTTTGCAACGTGTGTTCTATCATCTTCAGACGTCGGACCAACCAGTTGGTGAGTCATTGTGGTGTAATGTAACGCCTCCCTCGAATGAAGTATGCTATGACAGGTACGACCGAATTGACTAAATCTTTTGGATGGAAATCCTTGGACTCCTTCCTTCAACATGACGTTCAAGAGTTCAATCGTGTTCTACAGGATAAGTTGGAATCGAAGATGAAGGTTCGTGACTTGGAAATCCCGTCATAGTCCACTTGAATGCTCTGCATGCAGGGTACCAAAGCGGAAGGCGCTATTGCCAAACTATTCGTTGGGAAAATGAAGAGTTACATAAAGTGTGTCAACGTGGATTATGAATCATCCAGATCTGAGGAATTCAATGGCAAGCTAAGAGTTATAACTCAAATTTGCCCTCTGATTGTGCTTCAGATATTCAACTCAACGTAAAAGGAATGAAAAACTTGTATGAATCCTTCAAGGACTATGTTGCGGTCGAGATGCTTGACGGAGAAAACAAGTACATGGCTGAGCGCTTCGGCCTACAAGATGCCAAGAAGGGTATCATTTTCGAGTCCTTCCCTCCCGTTCTTCATCTGCAGCTCAAACGCTTCGAATATGACATTCAGCGTGATGCAATGGTGAAGATTAATGACCGCCATGAGTTTCCTTTCGAGATTGATCTTGATGAATTCCTCGATACGGGTGCGGATCGATCACAACCTTGGGTATACAAGCTGCACGGCGTTCTAGTGCACTCGGGCGATTTACACGGCGGCCATTACTTTGCGCTAATCAAACCTGATAACGAGACCAGATGGCTGAAATTTGATGACGATCGTGTCACGCCCGCCACTGACAAGGAAGTTTTGGAGGAGAATTACGGCGGTGAAGCCTTGAACGGGATTCCACCATCTTTGCAGCGCAATCAAGTCCGCGCTATGAAGCGCTTCACTAATGCCTACATGTTGGTATACATCAGAGAGTCTGCAGTCAATGAAGTGTTGGCTCCATTTACTGATGAAGATACTCCTCCTCATCTGAGTAAGCCCGTGCATTCTTAAAAGACCGTGGTTATTATGGCTAATCAATTTTTTTATGCAGAGCGAAGGCTTGACGAAGAACGGCTTCAAATAGAGGCGAAGAAACGAGAACGAGAGGAACAACACCTATTCTTGACTGCAAAAGTACACAAGCAATTTTACATATCGGTTGTTGCAACTCACCCCTTCTCCAGGTTATCACCGACGAGACGTTTGCGAAGCACGAAGGATTTGACTTAGCTACGTTCGACGAGAAAAACTGGCCCCCATCTGATCTTCCGAGCTTCCGTGTGCTGAAGCAGGAAACGTATAGCACCTTCAAGACCCGCGTGGCGAAACATTTTAGTTATCCTGAAAGCCAAATTCGACTTTGGGTGTTAGTGAATCGACAGAACAAGACTGTACGCCCAGATACTCATATTCCGGAGAATGAACCAACGTTAAGTGCGTAGTTTCTTGCCTGGTAAATTTCGCCTATGACATTAAGTTCCTGTAGCTGTGGAGGTCATCCGAAACAACATGGCTGCTAGACAAAATGATCTCCGCCTATATCTTGATGTCATTGCTGACCCAGCCAAGGTATTTGATATGGTAACCGTTTTCTCCCTTACTAACCCTAGTCCTGCAGCCCGACCCACCCCCTCAGTCTATAATGATATTCCTCAAGCACTTCGATACATCGAAACAATCTCTATATGGTGTCGGGAAAACATACATGCTACGAACGAGTAAAGTTGGTGACCTCGCCTTGGTTATTAACGAGAGGATGCGCTGGACACCGGGTACTCCTCTTAAGCTGTATGAGGTACCAACTATTCCTATTGTAGCCTCGCCGCTTAATGACCTCGGATATGCGTAGGAAATTAAACCAGGGATGATTGAACTCATGAAGCCCAAGCTTTCTTTTGCTCAGAGTGAAATTCAGGATGGCGATGTGATATGTTTCCAAGTCGATCTTCCAGACAAAGAGTACGCTACTCTTCCTTTCGCTCATTACCGTACTAGACAAGTTGGCAGGATCCATGATTTGGAAAGTCAAGGACTATACTCAAATCCGGCTCAATACTACGACTTCCTGCAAAACCGAGTCATGATCGTATTCAAGCCCAAGTTCGAAGAGCCGAATCATGACCATCCTGAATTCCAGCTCACTCTGAGCAAGAAACAGAATTATGATATAGTATGCTGTCCTTATTTATTGTTGAACAAATGTTAACAAGTTGCACAGATGTCAGCTAAGGCGGGGGAATTCTTGCGACATGATCCTATCAAGTTACGATTCACAACGACCCATGCGACAAATGGATCAGCAAAGTCTGTTCTGAAGAGATCATTGAACCAGAGTATAGCTGAAATTATGGCCCCTACTTATATCAGTCCAACAACAACTATCATTCTCTATGAGAAGTTGGATGTTAGCATCGTCGAACTCGAAACGAAACGCAGCTTGAGGGTTATCTGGACTGGCATACACAACAAGGAAGAGGCGCCGCACCCGTTCCTTCTTCCAAAGACTAGCATGGTCCACGATCTGGCAGATCATCTTGCGAAAGAGGTAACTCTGACTCCAGGTGGAACAGGGAAAATACGGATTTTTGAAATATCCAAGGATGGAAAGACGCAGAAAGAGTTCACTGGCTCTGAGATGATAGGGAACATCCCTGATCCAGTGGAGCTATATGCCGAGGTTCATCAGAAACCTTCTCCTTTACTGGTGACTCATTATTGCTTGTAGGAAATACCTCGAGAGGAGCTTGAAGCTGATGATTCTGATAAAGTCATTGGTGTGTTCCATTTTTCAAAAGAACTTTCACGAACACACGGTGTACCATTCAAATTTGTTGTCAAACGGGTAAGCTGCAAATTAGATGGTTTAATATACCATCTTACGGTCAATTCGTAGGGAGAGAAGTTCGCGGACACGAAAAGACGACTTCAAGCACGTATTGGCGTGTCCGACAAAGACTTGGCGAAGTACCGCTTTGCACTTATACAGGTTTCAACGTTCAAGCAACCTTCTTACATTGAAGATGGTACGTTCTTCCAGGCAGTGTTTGTACAGTCAATTGACCGTGTCACAGAGGACACCATCTATGAGCACCAATTTGCCCCAGAAGACGCCCTTGGATTGGACCATATCGACAAGTCTGGAAGGACGAGATCAGGAGCAGGGGAGAAGGCCATCGTCATCAGAGGCTAACTCTCATGCACTACACACTTCACCCATCTCACATTATTTTTCTTACATTCAGCATTTGTACTTTGTCCACCCTTGACCTTTTGTTCGAATGTTTTTCCTCTCCAATACGCCAATCATATTAATATAAGGAAAACACGCGCTGTACTGATTACTTCCGCCTTTTGGACTTCTTCCCCTGAAAATGAAATTGGCACCATGTTTGTACCATAGCAAATGACACGAACTGACCGATTTCCCGGGTGTAGAAGATGAGGCTTCCCCATCGCTCGATACTACATTTTCTGAGACAGCGCCAGGAGGAGCGACGAGACCGTTTGTTGCCTTGGTTTGTGCTGGGGGTGTATGGACCGGTGCTGGGCCCTTAGCCTTAACTCCATACTTTAACTCTTCAGTTATCGGGGGTGAGTAAATACATGTCAGGTTAACCGGTAAACATACCCAGCTGAGTTTTGACTTCGGCAGTATGTTCGTACACGGAGCGCATTTTTTCGTTGGCAATAATCTCGTTTGCGGTAGGGAAAATGGCTTGGCCCCACCCTTCCACAAAAGAGTTTGCCTCTCCTACAACCTCTAAGATCTCCGCTTCCATCTCCTTCTCAGCGCTTAGTAAACTATTCCATAGTTCATCTCCTATAGAGCCTTTCTGGAGAAGATTTTGAAGAGCAGGTTTGTCTTCCCGTATGCCCATCACTCGACGAACATCTGCCACGGCACGCCGTACAAGTGCAGCCTTGAGCAGCGTGTCGGATGCAGGAGGATCCGTTTTCTGGAGTAGTGTGACATACGCATTGCGTTCCGGATGTGAAGGGAAGTATGGTTCGTAAGCTTGTGCTAAGAGCCATATGAAAGTTGACGTCAGAATGAAAGAAAAAAAAATTAAAAAAAAGGAGGACGAACTGGCCGTGTGTTTGCGATAAAAATGACTGAATATAAAAAGGCCGCCGAAGATGATAACGACGTATGCAATGGGTACAAGAACAGATGTCATGGTTCGGTGTGATCGTCTAATGCAATTGCCATCACTTGGCCGGGCACTATGCGCTGGCCATTGTGTACCCCTGTTTGCCACTTGCAATGCTTATTCGAGGGGTTTTGTCAAGGGGACTGCAATCCCGCGTTTCTTATTCGTTCACCAGGCGGGCCTCGACCAAGGTATCATTAAATCCACGATGAAATTTGGGTCCGAATATTAACCTTTCAAGTCTTTAAAAGAAACTCTACAACAAGTAATTCCAGCTAAACAACAACAACTAAAGAGGCTTGTGCGTTAAGGAGTTGGTTTCTTTCTTTACTTGAACTAATTCCAAGGCATTGCACGATACAGAAAAGCGAGCATGGTCATGTTGTCGTTGGTGACGTCAAGGTAGTACGATAATTGTCTCTTGTCGTCTCAAAGTTTACGTGAATTGCCTGTAAGGTTGACAATATTATCGGTGGAATGCGAGGGTTGAAGGCAATGCTTTGGGAGGCGTCCGTTTTGGATCCTAATGAGGTGCAGTTGGTCTAATTACACGTTACCACACCACAACTCTCCGTCAGGGCATTCGATTCCATGGAATGACCATTCCAGACTGTCAAGCAGCGTTACCCCCCGCTCCCGGTGGCAAGGAGATTATCGCCGAAAGCATGCTATGGCTATTGCTTACTGGAAAAGTCCCGACAGTCGAAGAAACTCGACAACTTTCCCGTGAACTCGCAGAAAAGGCTGAGTTACCCTCTTTTGTCGAGAATCTGGTGGATTTGTGAGTCTTTTGCTGTCATAATTTGCCCTTTCTGATAAATCTCCTCCCGCAGACTCCCGCCCTCATTGCATCCTATGACGCAGCTCGGTATCGGCGTGGCTGCTCTAAACCATGATAGCTCTTTCCAAGCAGCATACGAAAGGGGAATAAAAAAGAGTGAATACTGGATGCATACGCTTCAGGATTGTATCGACCTTATTGCAAGGCTCCCGACGCTTGCTGCACGTATATATCGTAACATCTACAGGCCTGGAACACCGCTTCTCACGATCGACAAAGAATTGGATCTCGTAGGTGGGGACCCGTAATTTTTCCCTATTACATACATTGAAAATATACAGGAAACTATTCCAGGCTTCTGGGATACGGAGATAACCATAGTCTTACCGAATACCTTCGGCTGTACATAGCACTTCATGGCGACCATGAAGGCGGTAACGCCTCAGCACACACTTCACGTACGTAATTTGATTAATCTCATGCTTGATAAATGTCTTGATATCTCGCTTTCCAGACTTGGTTGGATCTACGCTTTCTGACCCTTATCTTTCTTATTCCGCTGGGCTGTTCGCCCTTGCCGGGCCTCTCCACGGGCATGTATCACCTACATATCATTTTGGGGCGCTAGAAGTTCTTATTGATGCGGTAGCCTCGCCAATCAAGAAGTTCTAAGATGGCAGCTAGCTATGCAAAAGGAGATCGGAGATAATATTTCTCATGATAGCATCAAGGAGTACCTCTGGAAAACTCTTAAGAGTGGGCAAGTAGTGCCAGGGTCAATCTCTTGTTTTGTTCTGTAATACAAAGGAGCTCATCGGTTGATGCCTAGTTACGGCCACGGGGTTTTACGCAATCCAGACCCTCGATTTATAGCTCTCCAAGAATTTTGCAACTCCCGACCTGAACTCAAGGATAGTCCCATTATTCAGCTTGTGAATATGGTTAGTAGTCGAAGATCATCATCATCTTGCTTCCTCCAATCAAATCTCTTCAGACTTCTCGAGTTGCTCCGGATGTGTTGAAAGAACATGGAAAGGTACGTTGACGGCGGATCTTTTTACCTATGTAACACCGAAATTATTTTTAACAGACCAAAAATCCATATCCCAATGTTGATGCTACTTCAGGTTCGTGATTGATGAGTTTATCAGTGACCAATCCTTAATATAATTAGGCTGCGTTTTATACCATTATGGTTTAACCGAGTTTAAGGTGAGCCGTCGCATAACAACTTCTGATCATTGAGATAAATTATCTATACTTTAGTACTACACCGTCATTTTCGGTGTCTCGAGAGGTTTGTGTTTGAATAATCTGAACGCTATTATCTCACAAATTCACAGCCCTTGGTGCATTAACACAACTTGTTTGGGCTCGAGGTAATTCAACCATATATGTGCTGTCATTTATTAATTATGTTTTTCATAGCACTTGGTTTGCCTCTTGAGAGGCCGAAATGTATGTCATTATCTTTTCTTTCCAAACTTTTGTTCCAATCTTGGATGCAGCATACTCCATGGATGCCCTGGAGAAGCTCATTGAACACTGAGTATGATCCTTGTCTTTGGGTTGATACTATTTTTAAGTACACAGATCTGGAAGTTTGTGGACAATATATACAAGGCTGGCATACGAATAGAATGAAATGATTCCCAAATATATGCAAAATTCACAGAGTGACAATTACTTCTTAAGTCAGAAGTCCCTTAGCTAGAAAATAAATAAAGGAGCAACACCTTTAATAACCACATAAAGACCAGCGAAAGGCTAAGAATAATAAGCAGAGGGTCAAGAAAGCAGAACTTAAAATCTGCGGCTTGGAGGTGGTTGGCCCAGTTGCTGCGGTTGTCCTCCCTGCGGGCGTGTTTGGTGATATCCTGCAGGAGGTCCATGCGCAGGACCTGTAAGCAGGCCATTACGGATTTGTGGTGGTGGCCGCTGACCAGGCCCAGAGCCTGGACCTCCATAAGCTTGAGGTGGTAAAGGTCCGTAACCGCTGGGCGGCTGGCCAGGAGGAGGTCCCTGACCAGGGGTAGGTCCTTGACCAGGGGGAGGTCCTTGACCAGGAGGAGGTCCTTGACCAGGGGGGAATCCACGCGGCGGTGGAGGTTGGGTATACGGTGCGGGAGGGCGACCACCAACTATGGGTACTGACTGTGAGTGTTGTGGCGGCGGGCGCTGTTGGAGTGGCTGCTGAAGTGGCTGTTGTTGTGGAGGAGGGGCTTGACCGGGGCGAGGAGCAGGGCCACCTGTGGGACCGGGATCGCGGAGGGACACTGGAGCTGGACGGCCACCCGGCGCGGGAGCTGCTGGGGGAGGTGGGGCATTCTTCTCTGCGGCTTTCATGATCTCGTCACTAGAGGGATGTGGGCGTAGTGTTCATAAGTAGGTCTGAATGCCATAAGAATAACCCTACTCGAGAAGATTCAAAGCCGCACAAAGCACGACCCATTCCACGCAGTCCTCATTACCCTCTCCCAAAGTCTGCCAAACTGCTTTCTCCTCAGGAGTTTTCCCCGTGATACTGATTCGAGTACCGCCACCATTGGGGCCTGGGGGATTCTTTTGAATTTTCCCAAATTCGATTCGTTTTGGAGGTATATTGTGACCAGCATATGCGAAATAAAACATGCTCCAAAATGCTGCATTGGGATTAGGCTTAGATATTTGGAAGAGAGGAAGATCTGGGGAATCTGGAGATGGAAGGGAGAGCTTGTATATTGGAGAGATGACACCAGTGTTGGCGATGGACCACTTAAGATTACGAGATGCTTCGCAACGGACAATCCGAGAAGCTGATGAAGAGGAATGACCCGGATCAGAAGCGGAACCCTTGCCTCCTTCTTTTCGAGGTGGGAAGAGTTTCGCGACGCACAGATCGCCTTGCGGAGAGGGAGTGAGGAGATAATTCTCCGCATTCTGGTAGATGTGGATTAGAACAAAGATCTGTGAGAGAGAAGACATACTTACAAAATTTGTATGAAGATATGAATAAAGTATATTTGAAGGTTGACCTGGTCAGAAGTGAGTTGTTATTGTAGAGATGACGGATAGGAGGATCCGTACCATGAGGAGTGACGATTAATGTGGGCAAGTGATTGGGGATGGGCGGATGATTGGGAGAGGTATAAACAGCATAGATAGCTACGCGATACAGTGAGCAGGGAGTATTCTATGCGTGAAAGGGCGATGTACTGACCAGCCATGATAAAATACAGTCACAATAGCGAGATCACCGTTGTTCGAGGCTGCCAGCCCTGTTGTCGAATAGGGCACGTGACTCGTAACTACGGGTGACAGATCGGTCACAAGTCATTCAAGTTGTTCATCGATTCTGAACGTGAGCCTGTCCGTGGGCGGCCGCGACAGTGCCCAGACATTGCTGGTGACGATAAAATTTCAATTCAATAGGTTATCGCATCTCTTTGAACATGAAAAAACTTCAGAAGACTTTAGTTCGTTTCGCTCACCTTGATTTTAAACAACCATTTCTAACTTCTCTCTTCAGCTCAGCAGAAAGAGTTCGCAGGATTCTAATTCCTCTAAGAAGGATCAAAAGTTCTCTAGCGGCAGTTCTGCCTCAGTTCCACCACCTCCACCTCCTAATGCCGCCAAGCCCCTTCCCCTGCTTGGCAGTTCCGCTCCTAACAGTCATCTAAATATGAACAACCATGTCGTTCCTTCCCAAAGTACTTCATCTTCAAACCGAGCTCCCTCCCCAGTCTCTGTGGGCCTTGGCACCTCCGATCGCAGATCTTCGGCCGATAATGGATCTCCAGCTCCACCCATTGTTGTCGTGAGCGCTGAAGCTCACGATGGATCTCTTCGTGCAGGTCACTTTGGCAATACTCAGGAGAGGCACTCTCTCATCGATCATGGTGGTAACACTCCTCCACGCGCAACAACACTGAATCGTCTTCGGGCTGGTCCCAAAGATACCATTCCTATGGTGGGAAAACCCCCGCGGAAACAACGGAGTAGTCGTTTCGTCGTCACTGAGAAGGTTGACATAGAGCGCCTTCCCCCTTTCATGGGTAGGTTTGGTCAATTTCGTCCCCCAAGTTTTTCTTACCTCGACCCCTTATTTTAGAAACTCCACCAAGCGAACGACCGCAGCTTTTTGTCAAAAAACTGCATCAGTGCCGTGTCCTGTTCGATTTCAACGATGCAAGCGCCGAGCTTAAAGGAAAACAAATTAAAGCACAGACATTGCACGAAATGCTGGAATATATAACAACCCAGCGTGGAGTCATCACGGATAACATATACCCAGAGGTGGTCAACATGGTAAGGTTTCGGTGGGATTCGATTTGACCATCTGACAATACACGCGTCTCTTAGTTTGCTACCAACCTCTTTCGTTCCATCCCCCCTCCCGTTAATCCGACAGGTGACGCGTTTGACCCAGAAGAAGATGAACCAGTCTTAGAGCTCGCCTGGCCCCATCTCCAAATCGTTTACGAATTTTTCCTCAGATTCGTTGAAAGTCCTGATTTCAACACCAATATTGCAAAGCGTTACGTCGATCAATCGTTCGTCCTCAATCTTCTCGAGCTGTTTGATTCGGAGGATCCACGTGAACGTGACTTCCTCAAAACAACGCTGCACCGAATATACGGGAAATTCCTTAATCTCCGAGCATTCATTCGCCGCTCGATCAACAACGTATTCTTCCATTTCGTCTACGAGACAGAGCGTCACAATGGCATCGCCGAGCTGCTGGAAATTTTAGGATCCATCATTAATGGATTTGCTTTGCCTCTCAAAGAGGAACACAAGATCTTCCTTACTCGCGTCCTGATCCCTCTGCATAAGGTGAAAAGCCTTTCATTGTACCATCCGCAGCTGGCGTACTGTGTTGTGCAATTCCTGGAAAAAGAGGCTTCTCTTTCTGAAGAAGTTATGATGGGTCTCTTGAAATATTGGCCCAAGGTCAATTCTCCGAAGGAAGTCATGTTCCTCAATGAGGTCGAAGAAGTTCTGGACGTAACCGATCCTGTGGAGTTTCAGAAGATACAAGTGGCCTTGTTTCATCAACTTGCCCGGTGCATCAATAGTCAGCACTTCCAGGTAGCTGAGAGGGCTCTGCTGTATTGGAACAACGAGTATGTTATCAATCTCATGAGTGACAACCTACCTGTTATTCTTCCCATCGTTTTTCCGGCTTTGTATACAAATTCGAAAACACACTGGAATCGGTAAGTGGCCATTCATTCCTTGCGTGATTAATTCTCTAAGAGGCGATCTAGAACTATCCATGGCATGGTGTATAATGCGTTGAAGTTATTCATGGAGATCAACCCTGATCTATTCGATGAATCTATGCACCAGTACAAGCAGAGAAAAATGGAGTAAGTATATTATTTCATTTGATCAGTTCAACAGGATAACCTGGTCCATACACACAGGGAACAGCAACATGCTGTAGATAGATACGAGGCATGGCAAAAGATGCGCGAGCTAGCTCTGAGAAACGCTCCTGGAGGGAAGATGCCGGCAGGATATGTCGAAATTCCACATGCACCCCCACCTCCGCCGTCAGCTATTGATGATGCCGACATCTTGGATTTGTCCATGGAACTCAACGCTACATCAATAGACGAAGTTCCAGGGGACCTGGACGAACACGGCATCGAGAGAGTCCCCATGGCAGACCCCGGTCTAGATGTATGTCGTTCCATCAAGCCCAACGCGCTGAGATCTAACTAGCGCACTCTAGCGACCCCTTCCTGAAATCGGCGGAGACCATTCACCAACTAGTCCAGGGGTACACTCACGTCGGAAGAGTGTCCTACCAGGTATGTTGAGAATATGGCTTTCGATTGAATCGCGCTGAATAGAAAGCAGTCGACCCATCTGTGCTACGCGACTTGCAAGCGCACCGGAGCTTGGACGATGCATCATATAAATCAGAAGGCTCCTGAGCTACGCTAAATGTAGTTTTTCCTATAAGTTACCATTGTTGTCATTAGCAGTTTCATTACGTCATCCTGGGCAAGCACGTGACTGGTAAGAAAGTTCCAGAGAGTTCGCAAGGATTCTGGAGATATGACCGACAGATTATATATTTGGATGAGAATGTTCTCCCCCATCCTTAACTCTCTCATCCGCCATCCACTCTAATCCGTATAATGTCTTCTTCAAAAGCTATTGGTATCGACCTTGGCACCACCTACTCGTATGTGTTCCTTACTTACTTCCTTTATCCTCATTCCCCATCTTCCATAGGTGTGTTGGTGTGTGGCAGAACGATCGCGTTGAGATCATCGCCAATGACCAGGGTAACCGAACAACCCCCTCATATGTCTCCTTTTCCGATAATGAACGTCTGATCGGCGATGCCGCAAAGAACCAGGTCGCCATGAATCCTCATAACACGCAAGTTTTCGTTTTCTGATGTTGACTATCTTATTTACTTTCTCTATTTAGTGTCTTCGATGCCAAGCGACTCATTGGTCGCAAATTCGACGATGCTGAGGTGCAATCAGATATCAAGCACTTCCCTTTTAAGGTCTTCTCCAAAGAAGGCAAGCCCTATATCAGAGTCGAATACCGTGGCGAGCAGAAAGAATTTGTAAGTATTTATTGTCTTTGATATTTTTAAACACATACTAATCTCGTGGGCTCTAGTCTCCCGAAGAGATTTCGTCAATGGTTTTGTTGAAGATGAAGGAGACTGCTGAAGCTTACCTAGGCACTCCTGTCAATAATGCCGTCGTTACCGTTCCCGCCTATTTCAACGATTCGCAACGTCAGGCGACTAAGGACGCCGGAACGATTTCCGGCATGAATGTCCTTCGTATCATCAACGAACCCACTGCTGCCGCTATCGCCTACGGTCTCGACAAAAAAGTTGTGGGTGAGCGCAACGTGCTCATCTTCGATCTTGGAGGGGGTACCTTTGATGTCTCCCTTCTGACAATCGAGGAGGGTATCTTCGAGGTCAAGGCCACTGCCGGTGATACTCACTTGGGTGGTGAGGATTTCGATAACCGTCTAGTCAACCACTTCGTCCAGGAATTCAAACGCAAGAACAAGAAAGGTACCCTATCTTCTTGTACTCTTGTCTTCACCGCTTAAGCTCCATTTGTAGACCTGTCGTCGAACCCTCGCGCTGTGCGCCGTCTCCGAACTGCTTGCGAGCGTGCCAAGCGTACCCTTTCGTCTGCTGCCCAAACCTCCATCGAGATAGACTCTTTGTACGAAGGCATTGATTTCTACACTTCGCTCACTCGAGCTCGTTTCGAAGAACTTTGTCAAGATCTCTTCCGTGGCACGCTCGAGCCTGTGGAGAAGGTTCTACGTGATTCCAAGATCGACAAGGCTAACGTGCATGAAATTGTCTTGGTCGGTGGTTCTACCCGTATCCCTCGTATCGTCAAGCTCGTGTCCGACTTCTTCAACGGCAAAGAGCCCAACAAGAGCATCAACCCGGACGAGGCCGTTGCGTATGGTGCTGCGGTGCAGGCTGCCATTCTTTCTGGTGATACTTCCGAGAAGACTCAGGATCTCCTCCTACTTGATGTCGCGCCCTTGTCTCTTGGGTGAGTCCCATCGTGTGCTCCGCCTCGTCATTTTATCTCACGAACCGTATAGTATTGAAACGGCTGGTGGTGTCATGACTGCTTTAATCAAACGTAACACTACCGTTCCTACCAAGAAATCAGAGATTTTCTCGACATACTCTGATAATCAGCCTGGTGTGCTCATTCAAGTTTACGAGGGTGAGCGGGCACGCACACGGGACAACAACTTGCTTGGAAAATTCGAACTTTCTGGAATCCCCCCTGCACCTCGTGGTGTTCCGCAAGTTGAGGTCACTTTTGACATCGACGCTAACGGCATCTTGAATGTGTCCGCTTCGGACAAGACAACCGGTAAATCCAACAGAATTACGATCACCAACGATAAAGGCCGTCTCTCCAAGGAGGAGATTGAACGCATGGTCGAGGAGGCTGAGAAATATAAGGGTACGTATTAATATATCTTATCCCATTCCACCAACAACTAATCACTGCTCTCTAGTTGAGGATGAGGCTGCGGCTGCTCGCATTTCGTCTAAGAATGGCTTGGAATCCTACTCTTACAACCTCCGCAATTCGATCAACGACGAGAAGCTCTCGGACAAGTTTGACCCCGCTGACAAATCTAAACTCGAGTCCGCTGTCAACGAGACTATTTCATGGCTCGATGCTTCTCACGAGGCCTCGAAGGAGGAGTACGAGTCGAAGCAAAAAGAGTTGGAGGCTATTGCAAAGTAAGCTTTCCGATTATGTCATTCGAATACTCATACTCAATATCATAAAGCCCCATTATGCAGAAACTCTACGGTGCCGCAGGCGGTGCTCCGGGCGGCTTCCCTGGAGCTGGCGGCTTCCCCGGCGGTGCTCCTGGCGGCGCTCCAGGCGGCTTCCCTGGAGCCAGCGAGGACGGTCCTAGCGTCGAGGAGGTTGATTAGTCGTGTCTCATTATATTATCCGCCTTTTCTAACTTTCAATGGTCTCTTCCATCGTTTACGAACTTAAAAAATAATGTTACCTATCCAATGTACATTATATACGACTTAGAACAATTCACGTCTCTTATGATTCAATCGGGGTTGTGTGATGTCGTTGCCAGCGCATAAAGCCTGTATTTCGTGGAATATTATGAAATTTATGTACAGTCTCGACTAATAAATATTGTTGAAAACAATTGGCATGTATTTGGCTTCACCATCCGCTATTCATCGTAAAGGCGGGTTCCGAGGGTAAGGAGCATTTTCGTAGGCCTCTGCGCCACCTCATGGTCACGCGACTAGCTTCGCTATCCCGGGCCGTGCATGATTTCCTCCTTTCACATGGTCCGTGCCTTGGTGCTAGGGGCTAGCAGATGCCAGGGTATAAGACAGTTAAAGTGCGACTAGGGGTTTCTGTGTTGCTTTCTCTTGATCTCCATCACTCGCAAGCAACACAGGTAAGCGCTTTGCACTCATATTGCTGCCAGCTTCTCACTTTTACAGTATTGTTATTTAAGGCTTCACCTATCTGAATAACATTTACTCACATTGTAAGAGCTCCTGCAATTCCTTTCAGGCTGATCTCAACTAGATTATCACTTTCAGGATTCATCTGGTCTACTGTTATAGCTTCGCTATTCTATTCAGTTGAATCTTACTAGCTTCATCAAATTGTTCACTTAACGTTCGATTTTCTTGGCCCTCCCTTCCCTCCCTTATTCTTTTTCTTTAATCTGGTTCTCTTTACTTGTATTGTATCGTAGTTAAATGTACCTCTGTTTGGTCAGAGGTGCATCCGCTCCCTTGCACATTTCATTTTGGGGTCTGCCTAAGCAGATCTTGGTTTCCCGCTACTACTTCACTTTGAGCCAGCAGCAGAGGCCGTTCTCCAATTCTTTCTCAACACCTACCACTATCTCAGCTACCATTCTCCAATTCTTTCAAGGCTTCGCCAACTCCTTCACACCTCATCGCTCTACATCTTTTTCTCACCTCCACCTCCCCCACACACGACGTCATCAGCAAATTTAGCACCTCCGCTCTGAGCTCGCCTATCTTATTGGGATGGCTTTGGCTGTTTGCGCTACCTCCTGTGTTGAGTTATGCAGCAGAGGACGCGATCATGAGATGGCGTGCTAAGTGTGTACATGTTGATTAATGATTTACGGTACTGACATTCTGAAATTTTGTCTTGTCGGCCGAGATAACCAAGAGA
>QLOK01042657.1:97167-113715 GCA_003313805.1 Tricholoma flavovirens
TCGGCCGAGATAACGTTGTAGTTCATCGACAACCACCCACTTGTTGATCGGATGTTACAGAGATATATACTTAAGATGGACATGTAGTATGCGCAGATTACGGCGTCGAAGCTTGTGTCTAACAATTGACTAACCAACTGTGGATGTCGAATCATTAATCAGGGTAATATGTGCCGGATCCAATTCAATCATTTTGTCAGTCGGCATCATGTTGTCCCTGGATTCAAAACTACCGACCGTGGTCTTCGGAAGGAAAACTTGGAACCGCCGATCGAGCTGAGATGGAATGTGAGTTACTTAGTTAGAGCGCTTGGCAGTTGTCCTCGACCTTACAAGTCTTGTCTTTCCAGTCACATTCGCCACGCTTCATCATTATTTGGCTTTTTCTGTCGGGATACGAGCCAAAGCGCCAAAGAGCTGCCTCACTGCATAATAATGCCAACCGCAAGATACCGCGCACAGTTTTTTAACTTCTCGGACCGCACAGATGACAGCGACCACGTCGAGCACAGCGAATTCAAGTTACGCCAAGGATCGCGCGAGTCGTCCAAGTGTGTCATTATTGCATATTCTTATGCATGCTGCTAACGTAGGTGAAGATCTGGCGCCTGTATTCACTGCAAATCGTTAAAAGTCAGTCACGACTCGGATGACATCGAGTACAACGTGTTTTTACAATCCTCACCCAGGTCAAATGTGAATTCAGCCCTGGTCAACACAAGTGCCAACGATGCCAGACAGGAAATTACGAATGTGTTCCACGAAGCAGGAAGAAACGCAAACCAGCGCCGTATGTTTGACATTCCCCCATTTTGCAAGATGATGCAACTTACTGTGGCAACAGTACGCACGAGGATTTGCAAGAAAAAGCTCATATCCAAGACCTCCAGATACAGGCCCTTCTGCTTCAGTTGGATCAACTGAAGGCTGACAACAGGATTAAAGAATGGATGGCTCGTTCGCAGCCCATGGACGCGCATCTTCCTGGTCGGTCTGACTTCACCTTTGCCTTCTGCATTCGGCGATATCATTTATAGATAAGAAGGACTTCAGGTGCCGGCGGAACTCGAGGGACAGATCCGTCGAGTCCGCTATTGCGTTTTACCCTGTTCCAGGTAAGAGATACGAAGGCCTCGAACCCAAATCTCACTCTCCTTCAGGTCAGGACGGCAATTCTTTGTCTCCACCAGACATTGTCAAGCACTGTGTTCTCTATCCAGAAGATATTACTGACCTATTTTCGATGTGCGTAATGGATATCGTGACTTTACGCACCCATCTTAATTTTTCGGTCAGATTTTTCAACAGAATCAATGTAAGTTGGATGTTATACCATATGAAGTGGTGTAGTGGTTTTATGACCGACCTGCTTACAGCCGTATTTTTCAATTCTCGATGAAAAGCTACACACACCGGCAAGACTCATCTGGACGTCCCCCTTTTTATTCACCGTTAGTGAGTTTCGCAATTTTGGTTTGAAGACTTTGGAATTAGTGTGTTAATCACGCAACAGTTTGCGCTGTCGCATCACGTTTTTACACCCATAGATCCGACCTGTATCGTCTTGCAATGGATTTTGCCAGAGATGCAGCTGGACGAGCCCTAATTGATGGTTCAAAGAGTGTGGACGTGTGCCAAGCATATCTTCTGATGGCTGTATATCCAGTCCCAAAGAAAAAATGGGCCCAAGATCGCAGTTGGTTGATGATGGGGGTGGCCATTCGGTATGTATTAATTACTCGCTTGGGACTCATATTTTTATACCGCTGCAGAATGGCGATAGAGCTGGAGTTAAACCATCCACCGCCACCAACTTGCGACGAACGCGAACGCTTGAACAGAACAAGAACATGGCTTAATTGCTACTGTGTTGATGGGTCACACGCAATACAGTTTGGCAAGATACCTATGCTTCCTCTCGACGATTATACGGCCCGGCATTCAGCGGACTGGTACAAAGGATCGACCATGAACATTCCCTTTGATGTCCATCTCTGTGGTTATGTTCAAATAATCATTCTTGTCGCAGAGTGGAGGTCTGCCTGGATGGCAAATTCAAATCAAAAATCCACCGACGTCAGTTGAAGCCAAATGTTATACTGCACTCTAGGGGCTGACCCATAACACAGGAAGTTGATATTGTCTCTTCTGTCCTCAATGTACAAGAGAGACTATCCCAAGAAATGGCGTTATGGGTTGAGGCCTATGCGGAGGAATACTCCTATTACCGTACGAATTACCCTCTGTTTTTATCGCCTTTCTCACCGTTATTCAGCGCATCCCATATGTGCTTACCGAGGCGACACGACACAACTGTTCGTAAATACTTTTATGTTTGCTTAAAATAGTACTTAAACATTCATGTTCAGGATTGCATCATATTTACGCTTAGTTGTGCTAGCAGTTGGGTTTCAACGCGCTGCCAATACTCAAGCTGGGCTGCGCAAGGATTCAGCCATTGTACTGAAATCTGTCCATGCTGCCCAAGAAGTAATTCAAATTGTGGTAGAGCGCTTATACCCTACGGGCAACCTACGGTTTGCCCTGGAGGCCAACTTTCTTTATGTCTCATTCGCAGCGGCTTTCCTTATAAACGTAAGTCCGGTTACTCCTCCATCTGGACGTAGTTGTTGACAACGTGATAGCTGTTACGCCCAAAGTTCTTACCTCTCCTCGATGAAAGCCAACAAGAGGATATAATGCGAGTTGTCAGCCGGTTGATCGATGTATTGGGTTCCAAGGATGTTGCTCTGGATGGGCGACATACACCCGCACTGTATTCTCGGTTTCTCTCATCGCTGCTCGGGAAATATACATCACAGGGTGGTGCCAGTAGGCATGCTCTGGCGCCCGACGACGAGTTCAAGGCTTATTCACATTATACCGATGGACGACCCTTGGTACCTGCCCCTAATTATTCTTGGCCCGACATTGATGTTAACACCCAGCCCTTGGAGAATGGAGGTGATTGGGCTAGGTTTGGAGATTGCGCTCAGGACAATGAAGCAGACATGGATTTAAGCCTTTGTCACTTTGTGCGAACGATAACGCAGAATTTCCCTGGTGGAGGTCAAAGGGAGGATCCAGTTGTCCAAGATGGGTGGGATGGCTGGGGTGTGAATGCAGGTCAAGATCAGTGGCTGGCTTCAAGTGGTGGAGCAGAGTGGTGGGGACAGAGGAACTACTAATTATAAACTTTATGTTACAGTATTTTATTGTGTAGCTAAACAAATGTAAAGAACACGGTTGTTCATGCACAGATTTCGTCCAACGCGTGCTTCACCTCCCTCAAAGTCGGCTCTCCTACCAGAGGACAGCCTGCATACCGATGTCTCCCGTTCCTCCGTCGTGTCAGTTCCTGAACTTGCTGGTCTGACGGTGCAAGAAGTTGATCTACTTGACGCGGTAATACAGCGTGCAGGCAATTCAGCGACTACCTTCCTCACCGTGTTCAAAGCCTATAACGATGTCCTAAATGAACGCGGTCTCGATCCGCACGAAGTCTTGTATTACGGGAAACTGTTGAAGCTAGGCACGCTGAAAGGGAAAAACTGGGGCGACAAATGGAGTATGGTCAAGACACAATACGGCTATCAAGGTAGTTACTCAGATACTCGTCCCCAGAGACATCCCCAATCACGAGACTCGAACCTTTTGCCGAAGGATATTCCTGGACGCGTCAAATCCCAAGTTATACATCATCCTGATGCGTCATTCACTTTATATTCTCGCACAGAAGAAAGTGACGTCGAATCAGATCAAGATAGTTCACCAGTTTCTCTGCTTAAATCCCGTCACCACGTCCAGTCTCAGAAGTCTCGTCACATCCATGATCTCGACAAACATCCCCTAGTTTCTAAGACTACGCGGGCTTGTGGCCTGTCTGATCGTCCTCAACGCGGTAGGCGTTGGGAGACTCGTGTTTCTGATACCACGGACGAATACATCCCATCTACCACCCCCCCTTCCTATCGTGCTGCTCTACGCGATCCACGCTTATATACAGAACAGTCTCCGACTCGGTCTCTCGCCATATCGACCCAAACGCCAGAAGGTGACTCAGCACGGAAGGCTGTCGCAGTAGCAAGGGAGCGAAGAGGAAGTGTCGTGAATGATCAAGATGCTTGGAATAAGATCAAGATGGAAAGGGACGAGATAGACGCGGATAACTTCCGGTCTGACCGATTGCTGGAGCGTTGTTGGGATGTATGGAAGCAAGGCTTTCAGTGGATTATTGTGCGATATATATTCACCCTCCTTTTGTGCTGTACTTAAACTGACACAATCGCAGACGACCAACAAACAAATTAGCCAAGCTCGAGACAGTTTACTTCTTCGCTTGAGCTTGCAACGTTGGCGTAAACTTATCGCATCTCGACGCGAACTCCATGGTCGCGTCCAGAATCTCTGCGACACCCGGTGTTTAAGATCGGCCATCAGTTCATGGAAAGCTAAACTGAAAGAGAAGGACCAGGCGAAATGGCGCGACGAGATGCGTTACAAAATGAAGACCATTAAGGACAAGCTGGCAATTCGGTTGCGCAAAGATGCATGGGCAAAATGGAGACAGTCTTACCTTTCACACCTTTCCGGCCAACACTATATGGAACGTTTGCTATTTCACTTTTACTGTCGTTGGAAAGGACAATTATCTGCACTCGATGAACTTGAACATGTCGCAGAGTTGCAGCTTGCTGTAGTCGAGCAACGATGGGTCGGACGATGCTGGAATCTATGGAGAAAGGCAAGCGATATGCGGAATGCAGAGCGAGTTCTCCTAGGAAGAATCCACTTGAGGATGATGGGCAATACCATGGACATTTGGAGAAAACACGCGTGAGTTTAGCCGCTATGTAGCTGTATTTTATTATTCAAGCTTTATTATCATAGCGACTATCAACATATTGCGACGATGTTCCACACAACCCTTCTAAAGAAGAGTGTGATCAGGTCGTGGAAAGCTTCTAGGGACAGGATCAAGGTTCGGAATGTTTCTTTCCGTAAATACTATTCCGTAGTCCCTCTAACGTTGCACCATAGGTTATAGAATATCGCGCCGCCAAATATATCGCTCGCCAAGATGGTGTCTTACTCCGTGCAGTTTCTCGCGTGTGGAAAGCTCGCGAGCGAGGAAAGCTCCTCGAGCGCGTCAAGGCTGTAAGAATGATCACAGAAATGTGGGCTGTATGGAAGCGACGTCTAAGGCAGCAACGACATCGCGATGGTGGGTGTCCAGCTTCTAACAACTTAACGCTGTACTTACCTCCGTAGATGTCGCTGTGGCATTCTTCATTCGCTCCAAAACTGGCGCAGTGGCTTCAGCATTAAAGTGTTGGTGCCAGGCCTATGCTTCCCTCCAAAATGCAAAATATTTCGCTGTGCAATATCATTCTGCCCAGCTGCGTTCCAGGTTTGTTTTGTCGTGGCGAAAGCAGCTCCGTGAAAAATCGAAGCTGATGAAGATGGCGAGGATTGCGAGTCAGTTCTTTATAACCCGACGTGCTTGGAAGGCTTGGGACAGGGCCTTAAAGGCTAAGGCAAGGGAGAGACATGCAAAAGACATAGAAAGGCAGCGACTTGAGAAGGTATTCCAGCGTGAGTCATAACATTATAGTGGTGCGCCTAGATATTCATGACGGCGCCAGGATGGTTCCGCCGCAGTCGCCAGGAGAGACAACGACGGCATGCTGAGAAAATAATTCGAGACCACATAACGAAGGTTTGATCACAGTATTCTCCTTGACTTGGAAGCTTATTAAGCGTTTTAAGCGTCTCTTGAAACAAACTTTATGCCTCTGGACAAACCGTGTTATTGAAATCAAACTGCGAGAATACGAGGTTGCAGAGCGATACGACATATCCGCGAAAGCGTAAGTTATAAGAGCTAGGAGGCAAATATAGGATGATCATATTGTTCTTCACAGCCTTGCATTGAAGAAATGGAAAGATTCTTGTGTCCGTCATGTCGAAGAGCTCAGCCTGATGGAAAGCTATCAGTTTGTCAAGCGCGAAGGTAAGAGCTCAGTACCATGACAAGCTGTTGAACGACTACCTTTTTCCTATTCACAGAAAACATTCGTCGTATATTTCACACGTGGCTCACACGTGCACGCACTACTCGCCAGAGGCGTATAACCCTCCAACAAAAGGAGGATGAAATAAAATTGTCCATCGTCAGTTCCGCTTGGGACAAATGGAGAGACCGCTTCTGCGACGAAAGGCTTCGCCCAATTGTACGTCCGAGTAAACGACCTCTCACTGCATAACTGAACAACTACCAGGAACATAATGTCAACATTCAGACCCAGAACAACCTGACATTCCGCGCCTTTGGGATATGGCATTCAAAAACGAAGGTACCGATGAATTCCCCAACACCTGCTACGTCTTAACATTCATCTAATCAGTCGTTGCCCGCTATACGATTTCATGCCACTCATGCCAAATCAAAGTTCTTCAGAATGTGGCGAAGAGCCATGCCGGGAGCTCTGCAAGCCAAAGTAGCACGTGAAAGAGACAAGGCCGTGGTTCTGTGTGAGTACTTCTGCACTTCTGAAGGCACAAATTTTTGATAATCTGTTGTAGCTAAATTCTTTGACAAATGGGTAGAATCTCTTCGATCAAAAATGGCGCTCAAGGCTGTTGCGTGAGTTGCCGACCCTTTTCCCCATCGTGATGATCGTTGACGTTGCATTGTAGTCGCGCCAGGTATCTCCGACTCCCCACTGCTATTCCCAGACAGGCGATGACATACTCACATGGAGTGCTACCCGCCTCCGCAACCACTCCTGTCATATTTCCTCGGAAGTCCACCGGAAACGCCAAGGACGATGGCGTCGGTGGCCCGAGTCAGTTGAAGCCGCATACAGGTCCGCCGAGCACACCGATGGGTACGGTCGGCCTCACTAGAACACGATCTCGTCCAGAAATCAGTCCTCATTCAAATTTTCGAGCTGGTGCACCCAAAACGCTGTTCGGCAACTACCCCACAAGAAGCAGCAGCCCGGCTCGATCTACAGGAAGACCACCGAGTTCGACTGGCGGTGTGGAAGGTGGAAGGAGTAACCTTTGGCTTGAACTTCGGGAAGTGCAGAGGAAATCACGGCCTTCATCTCAACGGTCCGAAGAACCCCCATGAACCCCCATGAACAATGGCCTGCTTTCCCATATCTTGTTTGGTATCTGAAAATGTTGTTGGTTGTTTGAGAGGTGTTTTGTATTTCTGTTCTTGCTCCTGATTTATGAGTTGCGATAGTATTGCCATCCCACCCAATTTGCGATAACGAAATAAGCACCAGTTGGTATGATGAAGATCACAAAATATTTGTAATGTGTATCATCAGCGAGAACATTCAAAATCTACGCAGAACTGAGTGTGGTAAACCAAGAAACGGGGGGGGTGAAGCACGCACAGGGATACCAGACATCGGTGTGAACGCGCTAAACAAGACGGCATAACTCGCAATCAGAAAGAAAAGAATAGAAAAGCCAATGATAGTTTGACCGAAGATCGACATGTTCAAGTTGAGCCACCTTGTTGAACTTGTTTAACGTTGCCTTCACAACGGTGGAATTTCCACAATGTTGCATTAGTACAAACAAACACGTCGCGAGATTCTGCTTAATTCCTGTCCTTAACGATCATGAGCTCTCATCCCGATGATACGTTGATTTCACAAGACAACAATGTTGGGTCGGTGCCTGTTTTCCCCTGGAAGACCATGGTGAAAGGTGTCTGACTTGCAAAACCACTCAGAATGCAGCCAGAGGGTAGAGCCAATGATCGACTTGTCCATCCCTCCCCAGCTCTACCAGAAATACCTGCTCCAGACCTCGACCTGTTTTCTATTCTCGGCTCATCGAATGCCGAGTAAGTCTCTTGCTACAACCCGCCCCCCCAAATCATGACCTTGCACCGAAACGCGAAGAACCAATTAACTCTTCTGCAGAGTTGACAAAGTCCACAAGCGTGCCTCCAATGTGCTGAAGTTGTCTCAGGAAAATGAGAAACTAAAGCAGCAGCTCAAAGCTATGACTGACCGATTGGAGGCTGCAGAACGAAGACGAGAAGAGCTTGCGAGGAAGGAACAGCAGGGGACACCGTCTTGAATGGAGCCATCGCTAATCACGTACAGAAGTCGAATCATCATGTCTTCAATCGCCAACTACTTACATATTGGCTTTGGGAGGTAATATTACTTGTGATGTGATAGACTTAGAATTGAAATTGCGTTTCAACGATTTCAAATTTTTTAAAACGACGTGTTAACGTTGGCTATATGTCCCCGCTTATCACGCGTATTTTACTCTCAGACTACCCATCTTTGGTCTCGATCTGCCAACCTCGTCTTATCATCATCCACCTCAGGCCATACTATCTTAATAAATGTCTAGCCGTAGACCTTCTGCAGCTGAGCGACGTGGATCCGATCGGAGAGGATCCGGAATGTCATCTCGTCGTCCGTCTATTGATCCATGGCGACTCGTTCCGATGGACAAGTTGAGTGATTCAAGTCAACCCAATTCGACGGCTTCCTGCAACACTGACTTTTGCCCAGAGTAAGCCATGTCGGCGGGTCCGATGACTTCAATGTTGTTTTCATTGGAGCTGGAAACATCATGTTTGGCATGTTGCTCATCTATTACTCTTGCAATGATTATAATCTGATCGTTTCATTCTTCACAGGATCGGATGAAGGTCCTTGGAACCACTCCTTCCGCTTCGAACAGTAGGCTTCTATACGACACATCTAGTTTGCCAGTCTGACGTATCATCATTTCTACAGCAAACTCGGTCGACGCCTCAAAGTTGTAGCGCTCATCGATCCAGCCATTGACCGTGCAACAGCTGTTCTTCAAAAGAAGTGCGATTCATTTGTTATATCTGCCTATCAGGATACCCGCGTCTTCAAAACGTTGGAGGATTTCGTGAAGAATATGTCCCCGAAGGATAGGCCCCGTGCGGTCATTGTTGGAAGCCCCCCTATGTTTCGTGGTTCCCTCAACCCGGGACGCGACATCGAGATGCAAATTTTGAAATATTTTCCTGGAGTTGCTATGTTTATAGAAAAGCCCATTGCCACCGGCCCCTCACATGAAATTAGCGAAGCATTCGCGATCGCTAAGATAATCAGTGATTCAAAGACTGTTTGTTCGGTTGGGCGAGTGCTTTGTCGAGTGTACTCTCAAATTGGGTGCTTACTTGATTGCAGGTATATGCTCCGATACCTGAAAGCTGTTCAGATGATGAAACATATCATCGAAGAGAACAATCTCACTGTCATGTCAACTATCGCGCGTTACGCTTGCGCATACGAGGCCATTGCTAAGCCAGACTGGTGGGATAAATCCCGAAGGTTGGTGAAGTTAAACCCCGTAACATGATTCATTTTGTAAGGTTGCTGGATCAGTGCAGGTCCCATTGTTGAACAAGGCACACATTTCTGTGATCTTTCTCGTTATTTTGGTGGAGAAGTTGACATCTCGACTGTCAGTGCACATTCTTTGGAATGGGATGAAAACGCTGGCTACCTTTCTAAAATATCGATCAACGAGAGCAACATTGCACCGGAGAACAGGATTCCTCGTGTAACTGCTGCTACCTGGTGAGTCTCCACTTGTATAACGCGGCTTGGACTTGTCTGATTGCTTGACATCAGGAAGTACGATAGTGGAGCTGTCGGAAGTTTCACACATGTCGTAGCCCTTCAAGGAACTAATTATAGCTGTGAACTGGAAGTGTATGCTGATGGCTATTCTTTGAAGTACTGCTCCTACTTTTGGATCTACGCTCTCCTAACGCTGTGCTAGATTGGTGAACCCATATGTGCAACCAGTCCTCTATATTCGCAAGCCAGGCGACGACAATGAGCAAGCTGTCAGGTTCCCTGATGATGATCCTTTCTTCTCTGAAGTCTCCAACCTGATCGATATCATAGAAGACATCGAGGAGGATCCTGATGCAGCTCAGATCTTGAGCACGTACGAAGGTTAGTCATCGCCCCGTTGAATTTGAGACCACTCTGACGTTGTGAAACACTACAGATGCCGTCAGAACTTATGAACTTACTTGGGCGATTCGTGAGGCTAGTGAGCGATCTCGTGCAGCCAAATTTCGTGCAAGCGCCGAGGCTGCGAAGGTTGAAAAGGCTTAATCGCTCTCTGTAATCCGCCAAACTTGTGTTTCAAGTGTAAGCTGTACAACACCATAGAATCACTAGCGTCCAGTTGCTCGTCGTATCGTCATACCTCTGACCTTACTTTCTTTACTGGTCCACACTCGGCATTATTTTCAAGCTCTGCTGCAACCTGCTTTTCTTCTAGCTTTCTCTTACGGTCCATTTTTGCCTTTTCTTGTTTTGCTTGTTTGTCCCATTCCTCTTGGAGATGCGTTTTGAGGGTCGGGATATTCTTCATTCTTGATCCACAGTGCCAACATGCCAAATCTTCTTTGAGAATTTGTTCATACGTTTTAACCTCGAGTTTTGACATCTGAAATAGATCACGTAAAGTCCCTCGTGAGAAGGGGACAAGGGTCCTCTGAGTTCTAAGAGCGAACATACTCACACTGGTAAAATACGATGGTTCAGCATCAAACCACGACAAGACCTTGTCTATATCAAGGAAGAACCCAAGTTTTGGATGAAATGAGTTGTAATGCTTTTTATTTTTCATCCTGGGTGAACACAGATCAACAGAGAGGACGTGCAGATGCAAATGCCTATAATCTTCTCAGCCAAACGCCATGTTATGTTGTGCATAGAACTCACTCCATGGAGGGTGCGCCGTGAAACCCGGTCCATATTTCCCACTTGAACCCGTAACGTTTCATCATCTCACCTTCGATCTCCTTCACTAATATTTTAGCATCATCGCGGAGGGCAGTTATCAACGCTTTAGCGCGCCCCTTGTTACTCCTGAGCAAAGACCTCAAGCTGCTCAAGTCATCCACACTATTGTTATATGGTTCTATGATGCGAGGGAGGACGAGGAAATGGAATATTGACTTGGGGAAAGCGTCATATAATGTGAAGGACGTCGACGTATGACTAAAAAGGATTGAGCTCGGAAGCTCGGAAGGACTCTTCTGAGCATACGTCCGAAGAATGGTGAGGTTGGACATGACTTATGTAATACTATGGATGATCGTGTGACCTGACGCGTGACACAGCGTGTTCGTGACATCGGACTCAGCATCACTTCAAGAAGCCGCCAACATGTTCAAGGGCACAGAGAGGAAACCTTTTGTTGATGACAAGGAAGGCCTGCTAGTAACAGATCATGCTCTCAAGTATCCCTACAGGCTGAACCTGTTCGTTCGATCCAATTTTTGGTGTTCAGCTTACAGTTATTTTTCTGCAGCTACGACATGCCACCGTTGTACGATATAACTCTCGAAGAATTTGAGACATGCGCTTTGGATCGCCTGCGCATCTTGGCAGAGATCGAATCTTCTTTGGGACGGAACCGATCGTGGGACGAGCTCAAGTCAGTGACCACCATACAATGCGACAAATACCTCCCCTTGCACACATCAACCGCCTCTACGGTAGACAGAGAATCGGAGCGTAGAAAGGATCACTTGGGGCATTACGTGTTACGACTCGCGTTCTGTCGCTCGTACGTCTAATTCTAGCGTGATGCTTAAACGCGTCTAATGACCATAATGGTAGCGAGGATTTGCGCCGCCGATTCATCAAGGCGGAAACGACGTTGTTTAAGATTCGATATGAAACGGACGACAAAGTGGAACGAGACCAATTTTTGAGCTATATGAACTTTGACTGGACACCAGTGCGTCTTACTTACTCACAGCCACTGTCTACAACAACAATCAATCCAGGTGGATGCAATCGAAAAGCAGACGTATCACAAGGAGCTTTTCGCTTCTTATCAAGGATTCAAGATAGAGCAAGAAAGAAAGACAGCCTTCGAGAGGGAGAAATTTTACAAAGTACGACGTAAGGTCTCAAGTGACTTCCTCTATAATCTTATGTACGCAGGTGAAATGGACCCAGGTTCCTGACCTTATCGAAAAGCGTCGGGTTTTCCTTAAAAACGGCTGGGCTTATGTTCCAGGGAAAGAACAATCGAGTATCGTGTTCCAAGAATTCCAAGTTCGATTAGAAAAGGCTCTCGAGGTATGCATCTCCCGTTATATACATACGCAGTTTTAGTGAAGGCTCGAGGAGATTACTGCACGATCGTTGCCTCGACTGGATGAAGACACTCGCCTCGTTCCTATCCTCGACAATTTGTCTCAAGGCTTTCTTGCCGGTGTGCCGTCGGATTGGAGTGATTCTGCGGGTGAAGCTTGGGGCGATGAAATTAAGGCCGAAATGGTAGATGAACTTGCTAAAAAGCATTTCCCGATGTGTATGCGGAGTTTGCACGAAAGTCTACACCGAGATCATCATCTCAAACATTATGGACGACTACAGTATGGGCTATTTTTGAAGGTATTGATTGATCTAGTCTCACACCGAGAGAAGATTTCTCATGCATGTTCCTACGCATAGGTCTTAGGTTTATCGATCGACGAAGCCATTATCTTTTGGCGAAAATCTTTGAGCACGGCTTCGGACAACAAGTTCAAGGAGTACAAGTATAATATACGACACTCATACGGGTTAGAGGGTAAGCGTGCAAACTATCCGGCGAAAAGGTGAACAAACTTACAACTCAAACGACATGTTTTGATGACGAGCATTGGCAGCTGCCAACAAATCCTGTCACCTGGGCCTTTGGAGCATGGTTGTCCGTACCGACATTATTCACCTGAGAATCTACAAACGGCTCTTTTGTCAGCTTACTCGCCGATGGGTCTGACTTCGACCGATTTGCATGAGATCATGGTGATAGTGAAGGCAGGCCACTACCATGTTGCATGTACGCGCGTTTTCGAGATGACGCATTCAATCAAAAAAGGGGAAGGAGTAGGAGGTGGAGAAAGCATCACGCATCCGAACCAGTACGCAGCGAGAAGTATGGAATTGCACAAGGCTCAGCAGGAAACAGGGGATGCTGCAATGTTGGAATCGGATGCTACAGCAGTCACGGTCGTGTGATCACAATTTACTGAGTACAACAGTACTATAAGACATATTCTCCGTCAATTTTGCTTCAAAAATTTTGGATACCACAGAAGATTCTACCAGACATCTCCATGAAGACATGAGAAGATACTGCTTTGAACGGCCTAACTATTATGAGTTTATTTAATTAATTTGGAACAATTTGTCTGACTTTCAGCACGTGATAAGTGGACGTAGGTCCTAAGGTCCGAGTCAGAGTCGAGTCGTCCTCGACCAACAACCGTTAATGATGAACCAACGAAAATCCAACACGAATGACTCTCAGTCATCACGACAGTCGGGGAGTGAAGCGTTGCATCAATATATGGACACAGATGGCCATTTTTCACTCGTCAGGTAAGCGGCAACTCTCGTTAGTGGTCGTTCATTTGTTCAATTACGGGTGCCAACCTCTAGGAATTTCCGCCTTGCAGATCTTGTAACAATCATGAACGGTGTCTGCGGATCCTTTTCTATTTTCTCTTCAGCTCGCTACCTTTTGACCAATGATGTGGACTATCTTTGGTTCGCTCTTGCGCTACCGCTTGCTGGACTTATGTTCGATTTTTTTGATGGAAAGGTGGCTAGGTGGAGAAAGTCTAGCAGCATGCTAGGTCAAGAGCTTGATAGTTTGGCTGATCTAGTATGCAGGGCCCGTACTTCGCTACATGGCGTCATTTGCTGACTTCTTGTAGATTTCGTTCGGTGTCGCCCCTTCTCTCCTGGCATTTGTGGTGGGATTGAGGACTTACCTTGATACGGTGATTTTAACGGGGTTCATCTGCTGTGGCCTTGCACGGCTCGCTCGCTTCAACGCCACAGTTGCCCTTGTTCCGAAGGACGAAGCTGGCAAGGCGAAGTACTTTGAAGGACTACCGATTCCTTCATCTCTTGCACTTGTTGGAGTATTGTCATATTGGACTAAGAATGGTTGGATCGCAGGCAAAGACGGCATTCCATGGGGAACCATTACATTGTGGGGCAAAGAGGGAGGACGAGGAGAGTTACATGTTGCGAGCGTAATATTTGGGTTATGGGCGGCGGCGATGGTCAGCAAGACATTGCGAGTTCCAAAGATTTAAGGACTTGTCGCATGCATATTTGTGATACCTCCCAACTATTACTTACAATGCGGATTACATAAGCCAGGAGCGTGTCTACATACTTAGGACACGCCGAATGTCTAGAAGCTGATATATGTTCAAATCCTGCCCGATTTTTCAATCTTGGAACTCAAAGCAAGAACTTCAGGTAGTGGATGGGCTGCACCTGGAGGCCATCCAGTGTGAGCTCACAGGCTATGGTAATACATGCATAGCACGAACAGTGATAAAAATGATAAAAACGATAAAATACGGTACTGTCGCATTTGCCATGCAATATTACCAACCAGTGTTTCTATGCCTGCATGAGGTGGAAAGTTAATGTGCTCCGACGGCCCACTTAGTGTCAGAGAAAACCTTTATATACCCTTAGATAGACTGCGCCCTCGCACTGCTGCATTAGTTGACAGCTTGTCAAGCACCCTTCTCAACCGTGACTGATCCCTAAAATATATGATCATGAGGAGGCGGCAATCTATCTGGCTCGAATTTTTGAACAAAGGCCAAATGGGGGTTCCACTTCTCATTCTTCACAATCGAGGGATCGTCACTCTTTGTCATGTCTCCTTTGTTATATGCATTATGCCTGGCCTAAGAGCAGGAATATTAGACTCGGAATAACCCTTTGGACAAGGATCTAGAGCTAGATGGAGGGACCTGCTTATACTCGAAAATCTTTATAGCAAGCAGAGCGTCAAAGAAGGGCATTGAATATGTCAGGTGGTTACATCTTTCGCAGTATATATTACGAAAGCCTGTCTGTCATCCGGCGATGCTTGTGGGTATTCACAGAGAAGACAGATAATTATTTCAGCATGGACTTTAAATGGTTGACCAGATTTATGGATGTCATTTCAAAGACCTGCACGAAGTTAATGATGCGGTGCACTCACTGAGCGGTGTGCATATACCATATGACATTTTCAAGAGTAACTGCGTGAACGAAATCTGGCCATGCACAGGTGTTGACCACAGTACCTCAATGCATCAGCTGCAATATGGTCTTCATTTTCTCTGCTTCTTCCTTTCGGGTTAACAATGCATGGATTAGCAGTGGCACAATATATTTCCTCGTTTTCGTTGTGATTGTTAGTGGAATCGGATGTGAACAGGCAAGGAGATCCAGACGGTTGAAACTACGGTTTGACACAACTGAAACAACCTCATGCTGCCTGACAAGGACAATCGAAAGTGCGCCAAGTAGTTACAGATGAGGTTGATCTGTGCTATTTAGTGTCCAAATCCTTCTTGAATGTCATAGGTTTATACTGGCCATTGACTGAGGAATGCTGGAAAAAATCAAGCATTGTTGTTATAGTTCGGAAGCCAAGGCGGATGGTGTCATTAGGGGTGTCGGCGGAAGTGTTATCGGAGGCGTCGTTGTTGGAGGGGATGTTGTCGGAGGGGTTTTTGTCAGTTGGCGGAGTTATTGTTGGAGTCATGTTATGTGAGAGTCTTCGTGTGAATTTCACGCTGCATGTTTACTTCGACGCGAATCAAGAAAAATGGTATCCTCTCCCGATGTCCAACGTCTCTTTCTTCAAGCTGTTTTTTCTCGAGGAATATTATCAGAGAACCTGGCCCAGGCTCTTTGGAGAAAATGTATTGATGCAGTAAAAGGTAGCAACTTCCATCCTGAACGCCACTCGAGTCCCTGACGCGTCGACAGCGGCCGATGATAGCATAGAACTCGCTCAATCTAGGGGTAGAGCCGACTGGGATGCGTTTGTGGTCAAAATCAACAAGTCGCTGGACAATTTAGATCTCGAATTCCGTCATCTTCTCGATCAGAGCTCGGGCAAGGAAATGTATGCGGTAGTGGGTGTTCAGCGTTTCTTACATGATGAATATATTCACCTGCACAGTCCTAGGTTAATCGGAAAGGCGATGATATAGCTCAGATAGCTACTGAATACACTCCGGCAGAAATTGCATATTTCAAAGCAATTGTAAGACCTTCTGATATTATGCTGCATCCGTCGTATTAACAATTTCACCCGGTAGATAGAACAAATCATGCTTGCCCCGCACGAATCATTCTCAGTTTCGTCCCTTGCAGCTTTGCGAGAACTTAGTGCCATCAAACCCAAGTCAATTATGAGCAAGACCCAGGCCGAAATTGTCTTGGGTAGTTTTGTGGCGAAAGGGTGGTTGCTCAAGAGCAAGTACGTTATCTTAGTTCGTGCTACATTTCATGAACAATAAGTTGTCTTTGAATACAGACGAGGACGGTATTCACTCTCGACACGCTCACTGCTCGAGCTTCAGTCATACCTTAAGACGACATATCCAGAGGAACTGCAGGAATGTACCATCTGTCTAGAGGTTCGGATAGTACGTGCCGTTTCCTAGGGCTGTTTGAACACATCTAC
>QLOK01042659.1:6956-28228 GCA_003313805.1 Tricholoma flavovirens
TGCTAGTAGCTATAGAGGTAGATATTCTCTCGAAGACACTTCTAGAAATAAATACTATATTCACCAGCTATATAATTACAGAGGATGACAACTACATGGTACATAATTACACTAATGGTCTACATGCCCTTGCATTAACAGCCTGAGCAATATCCCTCTTCCTCGTAGTTAGTGCTGTCCTCGCCGGTGGTGCCATTGTTGTTCATTGTCCATTTGTCCATCATTGGTGCTTCCTGCATGTTCCTGTCGTTTTGTTATCATTTCATTGTTGCGGTGGTGCGACCTTGGGCGGTTGGATCCTTGATGGTGGGTCTTGTTATGCTGTCCCACTATTGGGGCAGCGGTGTTTCCTGAGAGTGGTGGTTAGTGATCAGGTGGCAGTGTTGGGGCATTTTGTGCTTACCTGGCATGCACACAGTACCTGGGTGCATTGTAGCTCGTCGGCATGGAGGTGCTCTGTCGGCCCTCGTTTGTCATCGCCAGGTGGTCCTGGCACTGCCTGTTGTTGTCCTGGCATTGTGGGTGTGCATTGTTGTCACCAGCATCATTCCACCCATCATCCACCCCAAGAGCAACTGCTCGTGGGGCTGGAGGTGGGCGGTGTGCTGTGGTGCTTGGGCCTGTGGGGTAGTTTCCTGTCATCTGGGTGTGCTGGTGTCGGCATCGGCACTGGCATCATTGCTGGATTGTCATGGTGGGGGCCCTGGTGCTCATTCCTCATTGTCGTCTGTAGCCACCATCATCCACTCACCCTACCCAACCTGCAAGCAGGTGCTTGCATTGGTGGGAACAGGTGGTGGGTCGGTGTTTTCTGTTTTGAGGGTTTGAGCGCGTCAGTGACATGGCACACTTATGGGGTTCGCTGGGTGCTTACCAAGCAGGTATCCCCCTCCTGGGGTCTCCCAAATTCCCTTTGTGCATTCCTAGCCTGTGTCCACATCCTCACATCCCATTTGAATGGGGAGGGGGATTGGGTAGTCATGGGCATGTCATGCATTTTTTGTTGTTGAGGTCGTCACCTGTAGAGTACAACCTAAAATCAAAAAATGGTTAGCTGCTGAAAAAGAAGAATAAAAAGAATAAAAATACTTAAGTTACAGTGTGTTGAGGGACTGTCAACAGTTGTCAACGTCCTAAACTGCTCGTGACGTGGCAATTTTGTGGCCACGTGTCTTGTCGCTTGGCGTTGATGGAACAGCATCGGAGCAGCATTGACAACACTTGATGGATGTGGGAGGTGGTTGGGGTTGGAGGTAGAGGAGACAATCGGGGGAGAAGGTCAAGAGCAACAAATACTTTGCAATTTGTTTGTATTGTGTTTGGTAACGTGTTCAACTTTCAGCGGAGTTTGAACTGACTTACACATCCGAGTCGTTGCAACTTCATTACTTGCCCAAACAATGTCAGATATCATTTGGGCCCTAAGTTATTTTTTTTTTCAAGTTCTTTCCTTTGTTTTCAACTAACTACTGTTTTCATTTGCTTTTTTTTCAGTTCTATCTATGTTATTTACCATGAGACAACTACAACGATGATGACAACAACCACCACAACCACAATCACAACCACAACCATGACAACCATGACAACCATGACAACCATGATCACAACCACAACCACAACCACAACAACGGCTATCACCATGGCACCCCCAACTGCTGCCGCGAGCAACTGCTCACGGGGTGGAAACGGGGATGGGGACTGGGATGAGGGTGCAGAGGAGGTGAGGACGCCGACGACAGCCCATGAATGGATGACAAGCACGATGACAATGCCATGTCCCCCCTCCCCCCCATTTTGTGTGGGGAGGTTTTTTATTTCCTTTTCATTTTTAATTAATATTGTTGCCCTTCCTTCCCACATTTTGCGTGGGCGAGGGGACTTTTTTTCCTTTTTAAAAAAAAACTATTGTTGTTGCCCCATTCCTGCATCCATCTTGTGTGAATGAGGTTTTTGATATATGTATTTGAATAATATATAATACTTCTTTATTTTACATGAATCATGATTTATAAGTATTCCCTGGTACTTCGCTGCAAATATTGAAAGCTTGTCTACTACTGATACAAAATCAGCAATGGAAATGCAGGAGTATGAACTACACACTACCCCTCCCTATAGAGTCTATAGATTGCTATGGTGTCTACAGGTTCTACAGTGCTATGGTGACTATGGTGACTACAATACTATGGTGCTCTATAGCTTACTATGGTGCTATGGCATGACCCAGGGTTTGCTGATGTGATTTTTCTTTTTAAGGATTTACTTGAAGCAGAAGTGGGATTAGCTTTTGCAGGAGTAGCTGCAGCATGCTTCTGTTTTTCTACAATTTTCCATCTGACATCTTCTATTTCAGGTTCTAATAAAGGATCTCTGGAATTCCACCTAATTGCTTTGTGTACAGTTGATGGTACATGATGCATTCCTTTCCATTGTCTAAAGGCTATGATTAGCATATTTCTCTGTTCACCAACCACACTTCTGTGCAATTTTCCATTATATCTCAAGTCAGTAATTTCATCAAGCAATTCTAGCTCTCTGAATTCTTGTCTTAAGGCACCAGAAGCACCACCTGTAATTTTCTGAGGATGAAATGACTGTTATTAGTGTACCAGCTGCAGTTGCACTGCATGACAATGCTGTGTAGTAAGACTGATGAGAACAATCGTCATTAAGGTTTACCACATTATAAGGCCTAGTTTTACCTTGAGAAGCATAATCTGTCATAGAAAAGTTGGGAAGAACCTCTATCTGGGTCCTTGACACATGTACCTTTGAGTCATCAGGCAAATAACAGTAAACTGGATTTGTAGTTTTGTATAATGGTACAACATTTTCAGTAAGTCCATCAAATTTAACATCAGATGGAGGATTGGTCAATTTGACAAAAAGTGTTTCCAATGTTGATTGACCATGTACACCAGGAGATACTTTCCAGTCATATACTGTAGCTTCTTGACCATTTGTATTACAAAGTTCTGTTGCACCATTATATCTTATCATTACAGGTAAGCCTTTACATAAGGATAATGTTCTAGCTATATGTCTGTCTGTTGTACCATATGGCTGATTCCAAAGAATCTGCTGCAACTTGTCTGATATCTTATCAAGTTTAAGTACAGAACCTTTGAATTTGGATTTCTCTGAGTGGACTTTTTGAGAATCTTCAGAGCAAAAGTGTGTCAATACTTGTCCAGTTTCAGCAGCAAAGCGTTCTGAGCCAAGCTTGTTAATCTCATCCTTGTGAACATTTAGTGCAGTAATAATTGATATGTCACAAAACTTATCATCACATACAGATGGTTGTCCAGATATGGGAGATGATATAAGTGTTTGTAAAGGTGTACAGGCCTTGTACCTCATATTTTCCAATACTGTACGAAATTTAGCATCTTCTGGAGTCTGGTTTTTTTGTCTCATGTTTTCCCAAAGTATAACAACTGTAGTTACTTGATGCCACAAAGATTTTCCTATTGCTTCTTCCTGAGATCTCTGAGTTGATGTAATAGATCCAATATTTCAACTGTATAAAGAAGTTCCTTCACCACCTACAACTGGTGGTAGCTGTGCAAAATCACCTGCAAATAGCATACTTAAACCTCCAAATGGCTGCTCTGGTATGTTCAATGCAATAGCAAGCTGACATGAGATACAATACATATCATGACAAGATGACATAGAGGCCTCATCCAAAAAGATATAATCTACTCCAATAAGTCTAGATCTCACCTGAGCTAAGTTGTAAGTCCTTTCTCATTATAGTCACCAATACCAAAAAGTGAGTGGTAAGTTGATCCTCCAAGCAAAGCAGCTGCACTTCCTGTTGGTTTTTTGTCATGAAATTTGTCATACTATATAACCTATATGTATCTCAACAAATATTACCCAGAACATTTAACCGTTACAATGGTTCGAGAGTCGCAAAACGAATTAAAAGTGGTCGACCACCCCCTATACAAGGTTCCTGTTTAGCCTTGTGATTGATAGGTTCATCATCCAGGCTGCCTTGCATGGCTGCATTTGAATTTTGATGACGATAGTGACACAAAAGAGAAGAACCACGCATATAATGATGCAGCATACACAACCAGTACTAAGAAAGCTCAAAAGATCAGCAGCAAGAAACAGCCAACAAAGTGAAAATGGATTCGGTAGATCATACCGAAAGGAAGATAAGATGCCTAGACAAATTTGATGATCATTAGTTGTGGATAATAGTTTTCTGAGCTGCAAGGAAAAAAACTTTGGGCGAGTGAGAATGATCAACAATCGGACCAAGAAATCATGGCGAGACATGACACCACGAAAAATATATATAATAAAGGGAGGATGGTCACATTTTGGCACCATGCGAAGTGATGAATAATATTAGTCAGCTGTCAGCACCATCCTCAAAGTATATAAGTATATCATGTAATATTTTCAAGAATTTAGCAAATTTATTTCCTGAGATATAAAGGCATCTTTCCAACAGTACAAAACATTGGAAGGGTTTTGTTGCCTACTGTATGATTCATTTCTTTCCTTGAAAAAGCCTTTTAAAGCTTTTAAAACTTGAGACTTGCCAGTTCCAGCCATTCCACCAATATACATTCATAAAGGTTCTGAATAAGGATCACTAGCATGTGTGCCTACAATGTGAAATGCCTTTTCTTGCTCAGTGTTAAGACTGAATTTCTTAACTACAGTATCAAGAACCTGTTGTGTGTCAGGCTTGTGGATTCTTTTTGTTAGATAAGATTTGTCAGCAATTTTAGAGCTTGTTCAGCTGCATGGGAAATTTCCGATTCCCAAACTAACATGTTTGTTACAAATCTGCTATGTTTCCTGTTGCTGTTGCCATCGGACTTTGAATTTTGGGTGCAGTTCTGCATGCTGAGAGCCTCAGCATTAGCGCTACAATCTGGATGCTGCTGTGCCCATGCTTTTCCCTCACACTCTTATACAACGCTTTCGCCACATTATCTCACTTGCTTCCCTTGCTTACACCTTCACTGCCCTCCACACCATTCAGTATTCAATGCGGGAACCATGACAATGACCACAACGATGGTGCTCAAACTGCCAGAGATTATGAATCTACCAACCTTACTGCCTCATCTTCCACCCATGACACTCCAGCCACTGCGATGGACTGAAAATGAAATCAAGCTCCTCATCGACTATGTTGAAGCAAATTGCATTTTGACAACTGCACAAGGCCTCAACCTGAAGAAGTCAGAATTCAACAAGGCTCATGTTATGGTAAAGTCAAAGGATGCAAATCAATGTCATTACAAATGGGGTCATGTATGTATCTTTGTGATCAATGAGGGTTTTCGTCACTGACACTCCATTATAGCTATGTGCTATGTTCGCTGAAGGTAAATCAAGATTGACTCGATCCTCTGCTCCATCCTCCTCCCCATTGATGGTATCAATCATTTGGGCAGCTGAATGGGAGGACGAATTGCTGGGGTCGAAAGCATGCGTTCCACGAGGCTGGGTACCAGGCATAAAGCCTTGCATAATGTGGCCATGGCTTTGTTGCAAAAGATTTGAGTGGAGCATGCTGTTTATATTGTCAGTGACTTGGAGAAGCTCATCCTAACCAGAGTGATTGCATTCTTACCTCGGGTATCTTTATAAAATCCTCGAATACCTGTTTTTCACTTGTGGTTCACACGTTGGCCCCGTAATCGTCATGCCAGCCACTACCAGACTTCTTATCCCACTGCAAAATTGCCTTGTAATGCCAGCTGCGCAAGCCGCCACCTCATCTCCTCCTGCCAATCCCGATCTTGGCACCTTGTCATCTGGTGGAACCTCTTCTGTTGTATCATCCTTTTATCCACCCAATCCTGTCGCTTCCTCTTCCTCTGAAGGCACTCAGCCTCCATCATCTTCTGCTCTTCCCTCATCAGTCCATCCCCAAGCTACTCAGCAACCTGACGCTTCTATGGGCTCAGTACATTCTATTGATACTAGTAGTGATATTGGTCAAAAATGCAAGCACGATGCAAAATCCATGAGTAGTATGCAGCCCTCCAGCTTGAAGCGATCATCGAGGAATAAGACCAATGATCTGAACCCTGTTATTATTTCTAGCGCTCTTAATTCAACTCTCAACCGCATGGCTGACATGATGGAAAGGAGTCTTGATGTGACTGTGCCTGCCACTAACCCTTCTGCTGCTGCCTCTTCTATTGTTACTTCTCCTCCTGAACTCCACACTACTCAGCTCTTGTCAACACCCTCTCAACCTCTCAGCCCTTTATCAGCATCTGCACCTTCTGCAGAAATTCTTGAGCATGCAATCAGCATCATATCAGCGGATGATAGCTTTTATTGGATGATAAATTGTTTGCGGCCTCCCTCTTCTTCACCAGTGCATCGGAAGATGCTGTTTGCACTGCACACACTTTTGTTGCTCTCAGCAACAAACAAGCCATGCAGCATCACTTCCTCCTTCGCCAGCTCGAGATCGCTTCTCTGCTTCTGGGAAAAGGCAAAGAGAAGGCTGTAGAAGGTGATGAGATGGAGTACTAATCTGTTGTCTCGACTGTTTTATATCACTATGGCTGGTCCTGGACTCCTTGCTTGTGTATTTACTGCTTTTGGTATTGTCTTTCATTCCTGTTTCTTTATGTCCTCTTATTCCATTCTGTATGGTTACCATCATCTCATGCATCTTGTATTACTCTCACATTTTTCTTGTGCTTGCTAAGAATATATTTGTGCATGGCATTGACCAGTCAGTAATATGAACTGCTCGCTACCTGAAAAATTGTCACTACTCTCTGAGTCTGCCATATAGTTCAAGTAGCTTTCCCACATCTCGTTAGCAATATTAATCCTGCATAGCTTGACCTCTGAATTTGCCTCATCATCATCCTCTGCAATGAAACTGCCATCGCCATCATCAATGTCCAGAGAAAAAGGTGTATAAGCTGACTGGTATGGATCAGTGGGTAATGCACCTTCATCATGGTCAATTTCATGAATAAAATTCTGAAGAGCACACAGAGCAACAGGAATGCAAGCCTGGAAGTCAAGGGGATAATGGGGAGGGAGGAGGAGAATCCGGAATTTTTGCTTGAGAACTCCAAAAATATGCTCAATAACATTGCACACTTGAGCATGACGAAGGTCGAATAATTCCTTTGTGTTTGCTGGGCTATAGGGTTATTTTAACAAAAATATTAGATATATCGGACAAGGCAAATACTGAACACCTGCAGCACCCCACTCCTGAAGATGATACCAAACACCATGAAAAGGAACCAGAAGTTCCTTGCAATGAGGATATCCTGCATCTGCAAGATAATAGAATCCTTCAGGTACCAAAAGTCCTTTTGCCAATGCATCAGCCCAGACCCGAGCATCAGTTGCCAAACCTTCCCAGCCTGTAAGAATGTATGTGAAGTGCATGGCAAAGCTACATATGAAGAGACAGTTCTGTGAAAGAAAGCCTTTTCGATTCCAATAGAGACTTTGGAGAGCGGCAGGTGGAGATAGGGGCATATGGCTACCATCAATGGCTCCAAGGCATCCTCGGAAGAAAGGCCATAGTTTTCCATTATTAAAAATCCTGGAAGACACAGGATCATTGGGGGTTGAACATCGAACATATCGGCCATAAAAGGGTGGAGATGAGAAGATGATGGTCATTTTTCAAAAGTATCTGCTATGAGATTGGTAGATTGTCATTGCCAATGATCACAATACCCACTTGGAAATTGTCCCATTTGCCCGCTGAAACCGTTCTCCAACATGATGTATAGATAAGCCAGTGACTGATGTATATAGAAAGATTGCTAGCTGTTCCTCAAGTGTCACATATCTTGTATTACCATGGCCCATTGACTGCAGCTCCCTGATCAGAGCATGGAAAACATGCTTATGGACTCTGAGTTCAGTATGAATGTGCTCAGGATGACCATGCAGCAGCTCTTGAACCCATGCATAGCCAGATAAGATCAATGTGTGATAGGGCTCTTTCATATGATAGTGAAAAATTAGACAGATGAGTGTCGGCAAGAGAAGTGATAATTGTAATGTGATTGCAAAAATGATGGTACGATGTAGATGCATCCTTGCTTGGTCTGGATCCATTGCGATGATGATTTAGTTGTTATCTACACTGAACAAACATCTGCACACCAATGCTGATGAGAATTCAAAGTCCGACGGCAATGGCAATGGGAAAAATAGCAGATACAAACATGTTAATTTGGGAATCGGAAATTTCCCATGCAGCTGAACAAGCTCTTAACAATATTTGAAGACAACTGTTCAAAAGATTGTTCAGTTTCAAGCTTACAATTTGCAGGCATTCTTTTCTTTTGCTGCTCCAGAACCTCATTCCTTTTTTTGGCAACTTCATTTTCAATTCTAATCCTGATAAGTTGCACTGGATTGGCAGAGGGTTCAGCTCAATATTAGTATGAGTATTGACCTGGTTTTCAGCAGTCCAACCAAGGTTGGTCATAATATTTCACATGGTCTTAGTTTCCCATTGCCTTCTTATTTCTCCTTTTCCTAACTGGAGCAAATGAAGAGGAATATCATCTTGATCATCTTCAGAATAGTGTGCATAGAGATTATCAGATGTACAGTCCTCCAAGAAAGTAGAATCTGCTTCTTCCCATATAGACAAAACACCAGCATTTTTCTTTAATTGAGCCCAGTAATCATCTCTTGCATCTAAACATTCAAATCGAATATTGAAATTCTTCATAAGTTCCAATTGTCTTTCAGTGAATAAGTAATTACTAAAGGCATAATTCCAGATTTCAATACTAAATTTCAGTTCCTTCCCAGTTCGCCAAGGCTTAAAAAGAGTAAGCATAGTAGAACAATAATATTCTCTATCTCCTTGATCACAACGGGGTAAATTGGCTCCAATAAAGTTAACAACTATATTATCATCATCAGGGCCAACCTTGATATGATGGGTGTTGTAAAGAGGATGAGTGTTTGTAAACTGATAGAACTGGTACTTGTTTTTTTTCACTTCTGTCAAGGTTGGAGGCTTATCTTCAGAACTATATTCTGTATCAACAGACTCAAATGATTGGTCTCCAATTAGTTCAGATTGCATGAATAAATCTCCTTTATCACCATTGTTGGGATCATCAGAAGCAGTATTATCTAGCTTTGACTTGCTTTTTTTGGTCATTTTTTCTCTTTTGCATCTTCTGATCCAATCATATAGTGACATGTTCTCAAGCTCAGGTGCCTGATAAATATAATCAAAGACAGGTGAAAGACCTATTATCTTACCCTTCAGTTTCACAAGTGCCACTTTAATTGAAAAGCTTGTTGCTTCTTCTGGATGCCAGACTTTGCGAGCTTCAGATACATATGTTTGCCAGTAAAATGGAACAAATTTGTGACTGGTATAGTGATCAGGATTTCCTATCAAATACATGGATATCATAATTGCACCCATTTCCATTTTTGCTGACCACAAATTCACTACTTTTGCCATCAATCACCTTGCTTTCTCTCTACTTGGCAGTGTGCCATTAACAAGTTCCATGTATTTAGTAAAGATTGATTTGATTGATTCAAAAATAACATGAGTTTTCAAGGGGGCCTTAGTTATATAGTCAGATACATAGATAATTACTGCTTTAATAGCAGTACCTGACATAAGACAAGTAACATCTGTGTTGCAGCGGAAGATATAAGTCAATAAGGGTGTAAAAGTATTTAGCCAAGGTTCTCTCTTTTTCAAATCTAGTGAACCAGTTTCCTTGTCCATATGTGTTTCTTGAAATAAAGGTCTGGGAAATCTTGCCTTGCATTTGCCCCATTTATTGTCCATGCAGCCAGTATATACATGCCTTTTATTTGTACTTCCATCATTATTTTTATTTCTATTACAACTATGGACATTTGACTTGGTAAGAAGATCATCAACTGTTTGTGTAAAAAGACCCCACCATGTACTTAATTTTTTACATGCATGACATGTTTCATGAGGATCTGATTTTTTACAAGCAAGGGGAGGCGGCCAAGGCATGGTTTCTGTTGGATTTTTATATTCTGGCAATTTCTTCTTTGAGTCAATCTGTGCCATGACATCTTCTTGTGTGCCAGTGAAGTATTCTCCTGAAACACAGCTTTCCAACCATTTAACAAGATTCTTCTGGAAATCAGAATCAGAATCAAGTATTTTGTGTTGCATTTCTTGTGGTGTCAAAGATAGTGCTTGAAGGTCTGGTCACTCAGACCGGAAAAAGACCAAGACCAAACTGAACCAGAACCGATAGAACCGGACCTACAGTCTCAGTCCTACTGGTTGTGGCACCAGTTCAGTCTATGGTTCACTCAAGGCAGGGTAGACAGCGAAACTGTTTGAGACCAGTAACAACTGGTCTCGAACCGAACCTACAGTCCTATCTATATAAATATATAAACAAATATATTACTACATTACAATGAGGGGGCAATGGCCAAAGGATTGACAGATGTGAGCCGTTTAAATAGCGAAAGGTGAGCATGGACCATTTGCACCTGTTTGTTTACCTCACATGGTTTCATTTACATGTTTACCATTGTTGTGATTATTGATCGATGTTTGTCACATTGATCAACCACACCACAACCTCGTTGCCACCTCCCACATCCATGGTTGTGTGGCTACAACATGGGGCCCAAATGAATTGTTTGGGCCCCAGGTGAGTTCTCTTTAACTTTCTTTCTTGTTTTCTATGACTAACTTATTCTTTTGATTTTTAGATTCTATATCTATTATAACAATGTTACAGCCGTTCTGCTATCCACCGCTGTGGGCCTCTCTGCTCGCAGGGTGAATAGTGAGACCAGGACACCACAGGACGACAATGAACCACCTGGCACCCATGTCCAGCCTCTCAAGCTACTGCTCGTGGGGTGGACCATGTGTGTGCTAACAGCCATCAATGGACAAGAGACAACAGGCGACAATGAGAGACAACCAACCCAGTGGACAACCCCAACTTCAACGTCAACAGACTACCCCAACATTAGGGACAATGGACAACACCACCGACAACGCTAACAACATCGACAATGCCAACAACATCAACAATGCCAACAACATCAACAATGCCAACAACATCAACAACACCAATGACATTGCCAATGCCAATGCGAACAACAACACCAACGACAATGACAATGCCAATGACAAGACCCAGGCCCACAACGCAACGCCAATGCTGCCAATGCCCACTCAACTGCCCCTTCCCTTGCTTGAAACGTGAGATGGAGGGTACAACTTTTCTTTCATTTCTGAGCACCCATGTCCACACATCCAGCCACACGAGCCACTGCTTGCAGGGTGGATTCATTCTTCTTTTCTTTTTTCTTTTGCTTGTTTATTATTAGATCTATTTTACTTTTGTAGTAAGTATGTAATTGTAATTAGTTGGTCCTGACCAGGCCAGGACTGGCCAGGACCGAAGTTTGGTCTGGGACTGGTTGTAACCAGTCCTGGAACCGATCAGAACCATACTGGACCAGTTTGACCCAGTTCCAGTTGCGGTTCTGACAAAAGTTCAAAATAAAACAACTGGTTCAGTCCCAGTTGTAGCCAATTGAGGCAAAAAACTGGGACCGGACCAGACTTTCAAGCACTAGTCAAAGATCCTTTTATCCAGAGCAAGAGATGCATATGTAGTGTGAGCCGGCCCTGTTGTTCAACAGTTCCATAATATGCCTTAGTACCTCCATACAACCCACAGTGTTTGGATTTTACACCCAATACATCTTCAATAAAGGTTTGGACCATGAAATGAAAACATCGAGCACTTGCTACTGGATTTTTACATATATGATGAATTCTGTCACTCTCATCCAATATACAAGGCTCAAACTTACATAGTATCTGTTCCAGCATAATAGAGACATATTGGATGCTTAACATCAGCAGGAGATAAAGTTATATACCAGGATGGTGCTCCACAATGATTCACTAATGACCAAATTTCATTCCGCATGTATTTTTTACTTGTCATGGATCCTTTGACACTTCCAGCAATATGATCCAAGTCTTTTATAACTTGAAAGCAATTTTTCTCTTCATCAGTTTCAGCTACAACATAATCTCCACCAGAAATCTTTTCAATTAAACCATTCAGAACAGTCTGATCAAGATTCAAAAGCCTGGCTGTAATAGCTTGAAACTTGCTTTTCTCAGCAAGTAAGAAACTTTGAGTTGTACTTGTCTTGATTTGTTCATGACTAAATGCAACAAATTGAAAATTGACATCTGTCTGAAAGCTTTTGTCATGATACATTAGTGAATGTCTTTTGTGCTCTTTGTCAGAAAACCAGCTGAGCCAATACCTCCTAATCCATATGGAAATAACCAGGGAAACATCTTGGGATAAAGTTGTGGATTATCCCATGTAGATTCAGCCTTATTGCTATGGCCTACAACCAGAAATTTTCCCTGAGAATTTGAATGCTTAAGTGCAAGTGCCTTTAGTCTATTAGTGGTCATAGTATCCAATTTCTGTCCAGTCAGCCCATGTACAGTATAGGCACAGTCACCTTCAGCAGTACCATCTTCATCATCCATATCATGTAGACTAGTTCCTTCCAATGTTTTATTACTTGCGAGAGGCTTATACTCTACTGAGCAGGGTGGTCCATCTTCAGGATACTCTGCCAGATTTTTATGTGAAATGTCTATATCTGCATAATCTCTGTGGTTTAACTTTAGCCACTCCAGTGCTTGTGCTACATAGTTCCATCGCACAAGAACCAAGGATTGGTTATAATCTTCCAGAGTAGGTTTGCATGGACCAGTAAAAAAAATTGCAAACACATCATCCATTTCATCTCTAGGAGGTGGAAGTTTACTATATACCTTAGGAATGGGAGTTTCAAATGCAATTGCATTAGCTTTCATTTTATGGCCCCCTTTTTTAGAAAACAACATGTATGTCTAACCTGGGCAATCAAAAGTTTTTCAATAAATCGCAAGCTGGATAACTCTTCAGGTACATCCCCAAGCCACAATCTATGAGCTAGTGCAAGTCTCAGAACTTTGTTATGTCTGAGTGATGCTCAACAAGTGTTGCATACACTACTACATTTATAATCCAGTATTGGACCAGTATATTCTTTTTTATTCTGATCCAAACTTTTTTGCTCTATACTAGATATGCCCTCTGCCTTTAACACATGCAAGTGATTTTTAATAGCTTTCAATCTGCTAAGTTCCTCAATTGGTACTAATTCACCACATACGGCACAACTTCCTTCTTCAATTTTATTTTTTGTCATCTTTTTACAGGCTCCATCTGCTATGTCTCGTGCAAGAGCACTAGTCAATGGCTCTGGTGGAAACAGAAAAAAAGAATTTATAGTACTTGAACTATTCAACTGTTCTTTGAATATGTTAGTACTTAGAGAATTTTCTTGCTTCTTTTTCTTTAAGTGTGCTCTATGATGTTGTAACCATGGTAGCTCAATTGAAAATACACTAACAAGTACATTACATTGGGGACAGGAGTGGTTTTTTAAACAGGCCTGTAAGGTCTTTTTACTGTCATGAGCACTAGTATGACAACCATGGGATTTTGCCATTTTCAGTAGAGTAGTTGCTGAAAGATATGGGGTAAGATCTTGAAGTGGCATGTTAACATAAACTAACTAGCTTGGTGGGTACTGCAATAGCCCAACATCATTTCCATGATCAGCATATTTGAATACATTCTTTGTAATGTCCAGCTGGTTTTCATCACGTGGTAACATATATGGCTCTAGTTGAGAGTAGGAGAAAACACAAGCAGCATGACCTCCCATGTTAAGAGTTCTATTATATGGCACAAATGTTGCTGATGCATCCTGTTTGCAATATCCTCTGGGGTCATGTACTTTATGAAACTTGGATAGCAGATAAGGCACATTCTGATTGTTTTTGCAAGCAAAAAAAGTCTGATCTTGATATTTTAATGGATGTTAACTTACAAGACCACAAAGCATGGATTTCACAAACAAATACAAGAAATGAAACTCTTTAAGGGCCTTATGCCCAAGACAAGAAAAAGTTGAAAACAAATAAGATATAGTTGAACAATCATCATCATATTTGTGTTTTACAAGAGCCCAGAGCAGTGCCACAAAATCATGTTTGTACATTATATTCTGTTTCAGTATCAAGGATAGTGTCTGGACCCTGACTGAGACATTGACTACTGGAAGAATATTGAGGGACAGTATCCAGTGTTGCAAACAGAACAGCAAAAAAACTAAATTTCTGACTTGCTGCCAAAAGTTAGAAAATACCTCTGCATAACTAAAGTAAGACAAAGTGCAGTTTAGTTGCCTTATGGTACAAGAAATTAAAGGAATGGATATATGTAACACATGTTTAATAAAATATTGAGAGCAAGCAGTTATACTGTATTTGCTAAACAGATTGCCATTGCCTCTGAAATGCATTGGCACTGAAGTTGATGCTGACCAAGATATAGAAGTAAAATCATGGCATAAGTCAGATATGTTAGAGAAGTTCACATTGGCATAGAATATAAGAATTGGATAAAAATTCAAGTTTTCAACATATTCTTTGTAAAGAATGCCCCAAAAGGGGTTTGTCAAATCACCCACACCAAGGGTATCCACGTTGGGTGGATGCAAGATGCCCTCATTGGGGGAGCCCACATTCGGGGCTAGGTAGTTGTCTCCATTGGAGAAACCCATTTGGGGGTCCATGTAATTTCCATGAACAGAAATGCCCATGCAGGGGGAAATACTGTCACTATCCTGGACATATGCTAGAAATGTTGGTAGCACATCAACACATCAATACTATAGCAACTGGCTATTCATACCGTATGATTGGTTGGAAGGGCTTAAAAACATAACCCTTGGATCATCTGCACTTGCAAAGGTAGTCAAAGGAAGTCTACTATGAGTCATGCTGGTGAGGTAAGAACTATTGAAAAGGTCTAGATGAATATCCACCCATATTCAGTTCACAGTTCTCAAATGAATTCATACCATACCATATGAGAAAAAGGACTGCAGACCCTGGTGACCAGTGCTCTCCGGTGGATGAGACCTTGGTGCCAGATTATTGCCTAACACATGTTAAAGTCAAGGCTGGAATGTGAGTGCAGTATAACATACTGTCGGACATGATGGCAATCAGGTATAAGCAGAAAATCACTAGCAGGGAGAGCCATTCAAACGCTTGCAACATGGTGGTTTGAGATTGAGAAGAAAATTGGCAATCAAAGTCATACCACCTGTCAAGGATGGATTTCGAATGGGAACTTCTGAGAAACTTTTCACATGATTCACATTCAACCCATGCCAGAGGTTAGAGACTATTTGCATTTACAGACATAGACTCTAGTAGATACAAGAGAAAGTAATACACAGATAGAGGCTACTGTATCCATACTTTGTCCCAGAGCACGAATTCATGATAAGAATGACAGATTTTTTTTTGTTAAAGTATGCAAATTGGCTAGCTGGAGGATAAAGAAGAATCAAGGTGTCATGGGGCTCCAAAGGAAACTGGCAACTCGAGACACAGCCATAACAAATGATGAAGTTGGAATTGCCGGAAAGATCAGGCCCAATGACTACCACATGTTGGCCTAGCACTGCTTGAATCTGCTGGGCATCCAAAGTGTTTACTGCACCTTCTCTTTCAGTAGTTGTTTCTGGTATGATGTACTTCAAGGGAAATTTGACCTGGGTCACCATGAGCCCCAGTTTGACCATCACTGAACTATTCAATCCTTTCCACAGATGGTTGAGCACTAACATGCCCTGACATTCTTCATACTTCCCCCCTCGATAGTAGATGCCCTCCTTTGTCCCTAGAATGACAATGTCAAGGCATTTGTTGTCAAGTCACATGTCTAGCAGCCACTCTCCTAAGTCTTGTGAGTTGGACAGAGTAGCTTCGGTCTATGTGACACGTACCCTTTGCTGTGGGTTCAGTCAGCAAATGAGAGGCTGGGTCCCAAGCCACATCAAGGGATGTTTCTCATGAATCAGAATGAATTGGCGTAGTAGGACAAACAATCAGTCCGGTTGACAATGTGCCCCTTGGAATCCATTGTGCTTTCAACAATGACAAACCAGTCCTGGCGAAAGTTCAATTAGTCAGCCCAAGGATCGCCATAATCACACTCACCCTAGCTCTAACACCTCATTGCCGTCAACCTCAACAGTGGTTTTCATGGTTTGCATGTCAATCCTAAGAGTGACACTAAACTTTTCATTCATGATAAGGGTAGAGCCAAGAACTGTCACTTGATGGCCCTTTAGATTACCCTTGATAACATAAATGTTCAAGCCATGAAACGGATCACCAGTATGCATGGGATCTCTGGTTTGTGCCTTACCACACTCTGGTTTTTCCTCTTTCCTCAACTACACCCAATCCAGTGCCAGAGGTGTAGACATTCTTCTTCCAATTGAGATGAGTCTGTTCAACTTGGAACTACAAAGGTCAGATACAGGCAGAACAATCGGAGCTGGTTCAAATATCTCTTCACCAACAGAGCCTTGATATTCCAGTTCTCTGACTGTTGTACTACATAGCATTACTAATTCTCCAAATACCTCTGTAATAAAACCCTCCTGCCCTTGATGTTCTCCACAGATAATTGTCACATAATCACCACAGGTGAAAGCCCTCCATATGTCCCGCAGAGGCACTTCAACAAGTAGATTGTCATAGGAAGTCTCAATTTGAGCCATCTCTGAGTTATCAATGCTAATAATGTGACCCAGCATTCCCTGAAGCTGGCCTGAGTGTACGAGCACCTTTTCAGATGCCCCAAACTGAACTTTTGATCAAACAACTCATATCACTTGTTGTACATCTACCTTGCTTGATTTGTCAAAGAACACAAGCTCCTTCTCCTTTGGTAGCACATCGACATCATCAAATCCATTGTTTTGAAAATTTGCATCCAAAATCTGTCAGGTGTGAAAGTTTTTCCATGAAACCTGTATAGATCACAACAACTACGATGCCTGACCACCCTAGTTCCCAGGCTGTCTTTGATGATATTGGGATCAAAGAGAGCTTGGGGCAGTCACCCATGAGAGTCAGGGTTAAGCAACAACCTAGGTATAAAAATTGCCTCTGCAATGTCCTCATGAACATCAGTTACAAACCCTAAGTCATGGTGATAATGGCCACCACGCCAAAGTTGCACCCATGAGCCCAACTAGAAAGTTTGTGACACAGATGAGGGCATCAAGATTCCAACATGGTCTTCTAACATCACGAATGTTAAACAGGACTTGTTTGACCCAAGAAAAGATACTAGAGCGATGCCCTTGAGAAAGGCACCCAGCAACAATCTTGCATCAACTATAGATTGACAAATCTCGATATAGATAGCACTGGGTTGGTGGTCATGGTAGAAAACAGAAAGTACAGGGAAACTCAAGGATCCAGCTGATGCAGCTTCCATGCATTTGAGCAGAATTTTGTGTTTGCAACCTTCCTGAACAGAGGTCAACAAAATGCACAGAAATTCAGAAAAGCATGCAGAACATATGTCAACTGACAGTCTCCAAATTTCTGGGTCATCCAAGGAAGGATACAGTGTGGCGTCTTCAACAATGTCTACAATGCCCGAACCCTGTGCCAAAACTGATGTGGATGTGGTAGCAACACTGGCATATCGGCCCTTGATAGCCAAAGCGACACCTTCTAGATGTGCTGCCTCCTCTTCCATGGTCATATCAGCAGGCATCTGAGAAAACTGAGAGGTTTCAGTGAGAGGTTTATTGTGAACAATGATACCTAGGGGGATCTGCTGAGTTCTCCACCAAAGGTGGAAAACATACCCTTACTGTCACTGTCATTGTCCTCCATTTCTGAGTCTCTCACATTGCCATCCTGATCGACGGATGCCTCTAGGTCTAGGAAAGACAATACTGACGAGTTCTGAATAATATTTGAGTGTGAAGCACAGATCAAGCTAGCACTCACTTACCTTTGCCCATTTAACTGAATGTTTAGGCATTTACAACTTTCCTTTGTACAAGTACAGTAGTTGTTGCTATTCTTACAACTGTCAAAAGTCTTAATACATATCATTTACACCCCTACAGGGTCACAGACTTACTACTTACTCCATTCTCTCTTAGCAGGTGGTGGTTGAATGCAGAGGAAAGAAATATAACATGATCAAACAAGTCCCACTATAGCACATTCAGCATGGAAGTTGCCATTTCGCCAACCATTATGTTGGATGTTGTTTGGTTCTGTGGCTGTTTTCGCTCTTGTTTCGCTTCCACCACCATCTCCCACTCCATGAATTGGATTCAAGCATTTGCATGGTAAGTGCTGAATTCTTGTTGTATGATATGCCTGGCTAACCAATAAGCTACAGCATACTCACTTTCTGAGAAGTCCAAGTGAGCGCCTTTGTTGGCTGCGATATTTTCTTCCAAAAATTCAGCTCTGTACCTTCGAGTACCCATTTTAGAACACTATATACTACACTACATCTACCACATGATTGAAAACCCCTGTATAGGACCCCAGAAGCTCCTGCAATTCGAGGTCTGTCCAGATTTGAAAGCCATCATACTATTGAAAACCATCTCAACTTTGCAATGACAACATACCGGCATCTAAGAGAGTTTAGTTGCCAGTAATGATGTCACTGCAGGTTTATGGTCAACCTTTTGTATACGACATGAACAAAAATATGTTTTGCAAAGCACCAGTGAGACATAAGACATACCCTTTCTCATGTCACTCTTCAACAGATCTTCAGGGATCTGGCAGTCATCCCTACCCTTTTGTTAACAATGTTATTTGCAACCCACAGTGGAACATCACATGTGTCATGGTCCAGCAGCCAACCCACATTTCAACGCTGGTGATCCCCCAGGTATGTTGTGACTGCGATCACTCTTTGAACTAACCTCACCAGAACAGTAGTTCCTATGACAACTATGTTTGCTGAAAACATGTATCCAGATGAACAAGTGACTGTTATAGGTAGGTCATGCCTGGATTAATTCAGAGAATCTGATCTGATGAATATGCAAACCAGTATTCTACTGCATCGACCAACTCTTCATGGGCAATAGACCCATCCCTGGCATGTTTGTTGTTAGATGTGAGTAGACGATGCCCTCCTAGAGCAAATATCACAATTTATCATCTACAGATCAGGAATTCATCATACAGCAGCTGATTATCTAGTTCTCCTTGCAAATCCACAAAAGAGCAAATATTACTACTGTAATCAATATGATAGTCATAAAAGGGTTTATGAGATAAGCTTGAAGCAAGACCTTCCACAGCAAGGAAGGTCTCACCTAAGTTCTCTCTGCCTACCATGAGCATTACTTCTGGTTTACAACTGTTCAATCCTCCGAACAGAGACCCCACATCTCCCTCGACTATATTCAACCAACTCACACCCACTGATCAAGGGTGAACATGGAAAAATCATTATTATGTTGCAAGACTTGTCCACTTTTGCAATGGTGGACAATCTTGATGCTGCATCAGAGATGGAGGTGCCTGCTATGAAGGAAGAAAATGGTCAGTGACATTTAGCATTCAGCTTGTACTATTGTATCTTACTAGTCTGTCCAGGGTTCTCCCTTTTGTGTCCAAGCAACAAGGATTACCTGCTAGCGAGGAATGTCAAGGACAGTGGAGATCCTTACAAGGATAAATTAAAGTCATGGGCCATGGACAAGTTTGTGCAAAATTTGAAAGCTTATTTCATGGCTGACCACCTCACAGGAGTGTGTACAATGCTGACCAACTCCGTCATATGGAACAGATGCGAGATGCCATTCTCGGGCCTCCAGGGGAAATGACTAAATTCAACAAGAAAGCATCTAGTTACATAGGGGGAGTCGCTTTTGAAAGGTCCCATCATGCCCTAGCAACTCGAAATGGCAACCGATGTTATAGTATTGCCACTACTTTTCAAGAGCCAAGATTGTTAGATGCTCCAAGTGCAGGTTTGAAATATGGTGAAGGAATAGACACTGATGTTCACATGAAGTACATCTTGATGTTCAAGCGAGATTTGAGATAAATTGACATGTTGTGTTTCTAGCTTGGCACCTTCTCGGCAATGAAAGGCCTGGAGCGGGGGCCAGAAGGCTTGATCAATAAAATGTGTACACAAGCTGCAGTCGCAAACACCCCTCAAATCAGCATTATGGACAATGTTTGTTATCCTGCTTTCCAACTCAACATTGCCGCTGCAGTTTCTAAGCACTTCAAATCAGGTAGTGTTCATTTTCATTTGCAGATTTGGAAGTATTCAATAGTCCATATAGTCAATGTGTTCAAGCGGTCTCTGGGTTGCACTGCTGGCACACACATTGATGGCAGTGATTCACCAGCATGCCCAACTGCATTGTCGAACTGGATAAAACCTCATCCAGATGTAGATGAGGAGTTATTCAGCATCCTTGATTGGGGTATATCTTGGGTGATGGAAGAGTTTTCTACATTGTATCTCTCTGGTCTCCACTTCCACAGGGGCAGCCAGCCTTTCTCATACTCCATGCCACATCAACAACACAGGTCACAACCGCTTAACATTGATAGGGTATCCTCTGAACAAATCCTTGAATGGCACTAGTTCCATGGCATTCACAGCCTTACCAGATGGGAAATTACTCAAAAGTTATCAAGAGATGTGGTTACCTGCATAGGTACAAATTATCACATTGTTGTCTATAATCTAAATGATAACCACAGTATCATGGGAAAACCTCAATGTCATTCCTGCACCCAGGCAACTTTCACCACTGATGGGCACTGCATCATGGACACCAAAGACTATATCAACTTCATGATCCATTTGTTCGCACAGCAAATGACTTATTATATCAGCCAAACTGATCCAAAGGCACTGCTTAGGTTTGATCGGGATAAATTCTTTTCTAGCTTTTCCTATGTAAATGATGAAGGTGCACGTGTTGGTCTGAAACCCTCCCCCTATCGTCCTGGATGGAGTGGGTGCAACACAGAGATTGGTACAATGCATAAAGAAAGGTTGAATGAACTTTCGGAAGAGGAATTGAGGGCATTGCACAATTCCGATTCGATTTCCCAAGCACCATATGCAAATGATGTTCTGCTTTCTGCAAAAATACCAGTACTTTACACTCCCCCCCCCGAGTCCGAGCGGACTCTGCTCGGACACTAGGACATCCTAGGACTGTCCTAGGACTGTCCTCGGACTCTGCTCGGACTCGTTAGAGTAGTGATGTTAGTGATGTTATATATCATTCTGACCGGGTTCTTGAGCTGAGTTTGAAAA
>QLOK01042662.1:0-25960 GCA_003313805.1 Tricholoma flavovirens
CCTATTTTACAGACTGATCTATACAAATATGCAAAACATTGTAACAGTTTTGTAAGCTACTGTATTTGGATTAGGTAGTTACAAGTAAAGTCTCTAGTATTAATCCAAGCCTTCTGTCAAGAAGCTGACCCTACTGTAGAGTTATACATCTTCAATGGAATATCTTTGGGTCATGTGGTTGCAGGTAAAGTCTCCAATATTAATTCAAGCCTACTGTCCAGAAGCTGACCCTGCTTCAGAGTCAATAGAATATCTTTTCTTCTGCCAGTATCTTACTTAATACTGTCAAGTACTGATCTCTTTTTGGGAACCTGTTTAGGAATTACTGCAGGGCCAAACAAGGGAACAGAAGGGACTTGGCTTCAACTTGTAAGAAGTTGCACCTTCACCTGTTACGGTGATACATCCACATCACATGTAGTACTTGGGAGACACACCAGTATGTTTTGCATTGCACATAAGCTCTATTCAGTAGTCCAATTGATCTTGATCGATGTCGAACAACTTCGATCGCAATTTCAAGCAATATCACACAATATTGAGCTCTCGAACATCTTTGATTCTGACTTCAAACCCTAGCATGACTCTCTCATACCTCATATGACCCCCTCAAACCTCACTTGATCAAACCTCACTTGATAAGTGTAAGTCATCTTACGGACATTTGATCAACCTCAAACAGTGATATTGAGCTCTCAATAATCCTCGACTCATATCAATCAAGCTTGACTTTCATCTAACTTCCTTGAAACCCTGTGTGATCACTTCAAACATCATTGATTGAGCTCGATTGAACTCGAGTGCACTTTAAACCCACATCGAGCTACTTCATGCACTTTGGTGGCTGTATTCCTTATCATCAGAGACTCATACTGTCCTCCTGCCCCTCACAAGATCATATGAAAAGCTTATCGCATGAAGAACAGTAGACAAGGTTGCACTTTGAAGGACATGAGAGGATTTTAGCAGTATTTCAGACTTCTCAAATGGAACATGTGTTTCCCACATGGATTCTTTTAGTTTTTCTCACTTTTCACATCATTCTATCATCTACCCATCGTTTTTAGACCTATTAGATTATTTACATCCTGCCTCATGTAGGCCTTATGTTTTATTTCCTTTTTAGTCCTATTTTTCAAACATAGATAACTTTGTATTACCTACCTTTTCCAATAAGAAATTGTTCCCCGTACTTCTCTATCATCTGATTACAAGAGCTCCCACTCTTGAGTCCAAGTCTCTAAATCTTTCTCAAAGTTTTGTGATATCATGGCAAACTTCTTTGAAAATCATCGTATCATCATCTTGAACATATCGAACATTGTCTAGTAATTGCTAGTTGCATATAGTACCTATCAAGGTCCCCATCTACCTCATTCGTGTCCTCCTTCACATATCCAACCCATTCTTTGAATGTCTTGAACTTTTATTGTGATCTCGAACTTTTATCGCAACCTCAATCTTTCCTCGAGCTTCAATCGAAACCCTCGAAATATCTTGCTCTCAGTTAGTATAACCTTGGTTTACTTTGCTGAAATTTAGAACCACCTCACTACCTTCCTCTAACCTGTGTTATACCATATGAAGCCTTTTGTAGGGTTTTGTGTGGGTTTCTGGTTGAGTATTATCAATGGTGTCCCAATTTCAAGGAGGTCGTAAGTCAAAGGTAGTTCAGGATCAATTTGGGAACCCAAACAAAGAAGGGGAACAAAGGATGAGAAAGAGATTGACCAGATTCAATATTTGAATTGCAGAATACAAACAAAGTAGCTAAGCTTTTATGCTAAGTATGTACTTGGGGATTGGTGATGTTTCGAGAAGCTGAGAGGTTGCCGAAGTAGTCATTACCAAGAGCTGTGTAAGTAACTAAGCTACAATCTGTATCTAGAAGTAATTTCAAATAAGTATTTCAAATAAGTAAAATGCATCAAGTTCAGGTTTTTTAGGGTATTTTTGGATCTTGGATCTGAGGTGAGTGAAACAGAACATAACAGTATGTCCCCCTTAGGGCCGAGACCACAAGGCACATGAGTGTTGAAGGGCTATTTTAGGCAATTGATCGAGAATTTTTCTCTTTCCCTTAAACTGCCATGTCATTCCCCACCACTCACATCCCCGCTACAGTTGTTGAAGCACCTGGCATGAGACCAGCTCATGAGAAGGCTGAGCTGCAGGCAAAAATGGAGGAGCTGGAGTGGCAAGAGGAACAGGAGCATATGGCTGAGGAGGAGGCAGAGGGAGTGTGTTTAGCTGCAGAGGAGGAGCATGTATGGGTGGCAGAAGCAAAGGCTGCATACAAGGCTGCAAAGAAGGCAAAGCAGAGGGTGGCAGAGGTAAGAGGAAAATGGTAGGGGAGGTGGAGGTGTCTGGGGCAGGTCCATTGAAAAAGCTGAGGGTAGAGCATGGGAGCTCAGAGGAGTTGGTGGCGCCAACGGAAGCTGAAACCCCTTTGGTGGAGATACCAGAGGAAAACTGTGGGCAGTAAGTGTTCATCTTCTTGTCGAGAGTACCTGCTAAAACAAGGTAGATGCAAACGGTACCGATGGCGATGCAACCATGTAGTAGGGGCCTGAAACAAGTTGTGTACAGCTTGTTTCTCATTGAAACAAAAGTGTGAAGGGGCTGTCTGGATGGGGTGGGATGGGCTGAGCAGGGGGCCAATAGATGAGATCACATTTGTGAGTACTATTGTCACGAAGTATATTCCCCCATGTTAATTCAACCTTCCCAGTCCAGGATTCCTGATAAACATCGGCCTAAAGCCCTTTCTCAGTGGCTGCTCACCAGACGGTACTCCCATCCCCCGGAAATATTTGATGCAGCCGCATTTGGATTGGAATGGTTGAACTGGTGGAACGCTTTGCAACCAGCATGGAGGAAATCATGCACGCAAGGTACTCTACCTGTCCCGCTCGATCCCAATGCCCATCAAGTCACAATGTCCGATCATTGCACAAGCGCGGACCCAACAGCTTACTCACAGTATTGATTGGCCTGAAGTGTTGGCAACTGGCCGGTGGTGACAGCGACTTATGGATGCAGGCAGTCGATGATGTGACGTCATGTTGCAAAGATGCTGCTATGGTTTCGACGCCAGCGAAGCGCTTGGCTTCTAGCGATTCCAGGTAACCTCACTTTTCACCGCATTGTACCTTATACTGATATTGTTTTCTAGGGCGGTGAAGAAGAGAAAACTCTGAGTGTTCATCATTGTTCTTGATGTTATGTCCTTTGGGTAGTTTCAAATATCTTGGTACATTCTTGTCTCTTCTGTCGCTACTGTACCTGTTATGTCTTGTTTCCGATGATTGTCACTTCAGTAATTCGCATGTCTTGTTTTTCTTGCAATTGTCATTTGTATTGTCAATATGTTATACATTTTCACTATGCGAGGCTGCGTAGTTTATTTCATCCTCGTTTGCCATGAGACTTGGAATATCGATCATAGTTGCTGAGATGTTGAAAGGAGCAGAGGTAGGTCCCAAGTAAATTTTATTTTTTCACAAACTATCATTCTGGTTTTAAGAATGTTTTATGTTTTCATGAACTATCATTCTGGTTCCTAACCTACGCATTACCATACAAGTGCGTTTACCATTGTTATTTATAGCCTTTCCTGCCAACCTGTCCACTCCCCGATCGCGATTCAGGAACAGGCGATGGATTGATTGATACGAAGAAGCCTAGACAGAAAAGGATTTATTGGAGCGGGGGCGCAACAATATTGGGCGAGCAGGAATGCGCCCAACGATGCCGGAACCACGGACTAGAATTTGAACATCACATGCATTTGTTATACATCAAGTACACCTGTAATTACAGTACTGCATGTACCACACTATAATCTGTGACTAGAATTTGAACATCACATGCATTTGTTATATATCAAGTACACCTGTCATTACAGTACTGCATGTACCACGCTATAATCTGTCACTACAGTACATTGATATATGAAAAGGACGTAATTGCCTGGGCAAGCAGGAAGCCAATAAGCGTTGGCTTCTCCAGGACCTCCCTCATCACCATCCCTGTCATCATCTCCTCCACCTTTCCTTCCCTTCTTTCAATGTCTTCCTCTCCCTCTCCCTCTACCATTTCCAGTCTTATTTGCTGACACCTTTCCATTCTTTACATGTGAGGGGCCAATTGCCCTATCTTCTGGCTCCCCAGCTGAAAACATAATGCCCACCCATGGTGCATTGTTCTCATCCAGAAGGCTTCCAATTCCTGGGCTTGGTGGCAGACTTGCAGGTTGCTGTTGTACGTCTTCATTGTCCCAAATGTCAGGGTTGCCATCACCATAGCTACCCCCACAAATTCTGTCTCCATCTCCATCTCCATCACTGCCAACATTAGCTCTGCCAACATTGGCAGGGTCATTGCTGATGCAGATGCTCAAAGCTAAGCTGTTCTTTGACCTCCTTGGTGCCTGGTTGTCCTCATCATCCTCCTTATTACCCAGTTATCACCATCTCCCTGTATCCAATTAACATGAAATGAGTTATGTGGGGGCAGGAAGGCTGAGGTAGATATAGTTGAGGTAGACATACAGCATTTACGACTTCCTTGAAAACAAGAGAAGGATCAACCCAAAAATTAGCCCTGAAGGAGTGTCCATCCGAAAGATAGTCAGAGAGACCGTCCAATAGATAATCAGTGTTGTTAAAAGGAACAACGTCGAACTCATTATCAGACCAGCCTGCAGAATCACCACAGTATGGCTGCAGTCCCTCGGATGATTGATAGTCCCCCTCAACATCAGAACCATCAGAAATCCCTTCACAACCAAGAAAGTCCCTAAAGCCAGCCCCCAGATTCCAGTCCTCAGCAAGTGTCCCAGAGCTGCTGGTTGAAAAAGGAGTTCCAGAGCGTGATGCTGCCAGAGAAAGCTGGAGGTCTTGGATGGGGAGTAGAGTAGAATCAGGATTGCCATGAAGAAGGTGGCTCAGCAGCAAAGACACGTCTGCATCAGTCAAGGTGAGAGGCATACCCAAGAATGGGACCATGAGAAACAGCACCCCATGGGGCATTTGGACTGGTCGAAATTTCAGCAAGGCCTTGTTATCTTATCTCTGGAAATGGTAGTAGACTATACCTCCAACTCAATGTTCAACGTTCAAGGTTGTTTTTCATCCCAGAAAATTCTGTTGGCTGTGCTCCAGAGTTGAGCCTACCCACTTTGTTGGTTCATCAGCAGCTCTCCACCAACAATGTAATGTAGATGATCTCTTGCAGAGGAACTACAGTATGTCTGATATGCATTTTACTCGACTTTGTGCAATGGCCACATGCAACCAGTGCTCACAGTTTCTACCAGGACCCCTCCTCCATTGTATGTACTCCCAACTTGAACGTTGTACAGAAGCCTGCTAACGATGTTCATTATCTCCAGGGGTGGCCCCCTCCACCAACACATTCATGTCTTTTCAAGGATATTCTCCAAGGTCTGTCTTCCATGTTTTCAGCACTCTGCGGATACCTCATACCACCTGTCTTTCACCACCTTTGGTACACAATGGACCCAATGGGCCCCCAATCTCTATTGTTCCATTCCAGCTTTCTACCTTTCACCTCATTATTGACTTGCATCATTTGCTCTATTACCTGCCACTGTCTCTATATCACCTACACCTACACTGTGCCACCCCACTGTTTAGACTTGTACCAATACCCGTCGCCCACCTATAACTGCGCTGCCAATTTTACTGCAAATTAATCAACATCATTGTCACTACCCCTCCACCATCATGCTTATTAACATGTTCCTGAATCAGCCAGCTTGTAGAGTCATGGTAACCACACAAAAGGCAGAGAATAGACTGCAATGATATAACTTCTGAAATGGCTTTCTTTGGTCCATCTTCATCTTCACAATTTCTTCAACCACCACCCACTCCTTCACTCAAAAAAAGCCTTGTTACATCATGCTGATAATACTCGACCAGGAAACCCACAACAAAACCCTACAAAAGGCTATGTATGGTATAACACAGGTTAGAGGAAGGTAGCGAGGTGGTACTGTACTTTGGGACCTAGGTCAAGGTTGGGGGACCTGATAGTGAGGGAATGCGAGGAATGACGAGTGGTGTTCAATGAAATATCGTGAGATGGATCAAATATAGAGTGTTCAATCAAATATCAAGCTCGATCGGGCTACAGAAATGGGATTGACGAGAGGAGAGACTATTGGAGGATGACAATGGGATCAAAAGCGAGGGGAATACAATAACATCAAAGAATAAGCGAGGGACGAGGGGCTTGATATGGAGGTTCGATAAAATATTGAGGAAGTTTGCGACAATATCACAAAACTTCAAACTGGAATGAAATACTTGGACTCAAGAGTATGGCCTCTTGAATCAGACTACTGGGACAATAACGCGATGGGATTCTCTCAGAAACAGTACATAATACAAAGTATATATGACATATGAAAAGTAGTCCTAAAAAAGAAAGTGTCCATGTGTTGAACATGAGGTGGGCTGTAATGATCAAAAGGGGCTAATAACTATGGGTAAATGACGAATTAATGCGAAAAGGAGGTAAACAAAATGAACTCAAAAGGTACATACTCATGTTCCCTTTGAGGAGTTCGAAATATCTGAAAATACTTCTCCTGTCCTTCAAATAGTGATCTTATCTCTTGTTCTCCATGTGATAGGCTTGTCAAACAATGTTGCGAGGTGTGGAGGTGCAGTATGAGTGTCCGATGATGAGATAACAGCCACCGAGGTGCATGTAGTATGTTCAAAGTATGTTCGAAGATTTTTGAGGTTGTTCAAAGTTGTTCAAGATGGATTGACAATGTTTAGGATGTTCACAGATGTTCATAGATCGTTTGGATAGACGCTATAGATGTGGGAAAGATATCCCAAAGGGGTTCGAAGAGGTTCGAAGAAGACTGTCGAAGTTCGAGTTTGTTCTAAATAGTTTGAAAAGTTTGAGATCTTGATATATTTGTTTGAGCTTGATCAAACATTCAGAACATGGTTGATATTTGTTGATGGATAATCGTCATACAATGTGCGTGTACTCCTGCAAATGTTCGACATTGAGTGCGAAGGTGTTTGAATGGCTCAATATCGCTCTATATAGCTTGAAAATGCCTTTGAAGTTGATAGAACGTTCGTAGATGTTCATATGCAGAATGCGAAAGCTATAGGATGTTTTCCAAGTGCTAGACGCGAGGTGGTCTTATCAACGTGACGAGGTTGATGAATTTCTTTCCAATTTTGAAGTATCATTTGCCTTGATGGTGTCACTCCATTCACCCCCTAATGAACCAACCTCTTTGATGCCTGACCACAGATATGCAGAGCCCATGGTTATTTCTCCTGCTCCAGCTATATCAAAATCACCACTTGAAATGAACTCAGGCAAACTTGATCTTAAACCACACACCTGCCCCTGGGCCTTCACCAGTGCAGCCCAACTGTTTGGGAACGATATATCCCAGGTGCAGTCAACATCAATACAACTGCCAGTGTTGAAGAACTCTTGCTCTGCCCCAACTCAATTAGGGTCAAACCCTCTTTTAGTGGCGATTCAGTCAAGAAGACAATTCTCATTTTCCCTTGCGAATTTAGTGCAAAGCATGTGCCTAATTTGTGAGTAAAAATCATTCTTAATGAGATGTTGTGTCTAACCAATGTCATGGTTTCAGTGCAAAACATTTGCATGCCAAGGATCGTGCTATGAATAATCATGTGTATCCCAAAATCCACTTTCCACAATATTTCAATACCTCTCCCAACCGTTGCAAACCTCCTGCATATGTGACCATGGACAATCTGGTGCATGCTGCTTCTCACAGAGAGGACCTTGATCAATTCCATAAGGCTAAGTTTGGTCATCACAAGTCTGATGCCTATGGCAACAACAAGGGCTCTCAGATATTGATGTCCCAGCAACAAAAAAGGAACACTGAACCCAGCAGTGGTCCTAATCCACTTTTTGCTGCTGTGAATGCTGCATGGACATGCAGAGGTTGGGAGGTTCCCTGACGACCCTTGCAGAAGATGGTTCACCATCTCTCTACCAACTCACCACTTCTGCTATTCTGGGATGAGGGCTTGCATCATATCTCTAGTAGGACCACTGCTACATAAGCCTTGATTACACCAATGATTCAGATATTCAAAACGATTCCAATGTCATGATTTTACAAGACTCAAGCCCACTATGCAGCTATTATGACTCACCTTCCCAGCAAGCAGCTTCGTGTTCTCAATATATGGTCGGAATTACTGACGATTCACATTGATCTAATGGACAATGCAGTTGGCATTCATCATAACTATGCTCAACATCTTACCACGTCTTGTTTCATTATATATTTATCCACCATGCAATGCACAGTGTAACTCACTTATCCCTTCCTCAGGCATTTTGGAATCATACTCAGACAAGTCTTCATTCGACAGTCCAGATATGTCTTCACCTGCTCAGGCATATGCTAAGCACCAACAGATTAAGACAATCAGAAGATGTGACAGGACCAACGACTTCAGGCCCCTTTCTGGCACCGTGGTGATGGTAATGAAGGAAAGTCCATCTGCCATAAACCTGGCAGCGGGACTGCTGGGGTTTGGCGACAATGAGGCCCAGAGGAAGATTTTACCTTGCCATAGAGTCATGGAAGACAGACTCATGAGGATTAGTTGCCATAATGTATATGTCTACCTACTTGCATATCTCTCTGACCTATGCTGCCCTCTGATGGTGTTTATTCTAGGATTTATGGATGCAGCCATCCACATTGTCCATGAAAGTCTCCACAACTCCTCAGACGCCTGCAGCAGCCTCAATATCTCTGGCCAGAAGGGGAACAGCATGTTGTTCGCATGGGCCCCAGACTCAAATACTTATGCGGTATTAGAGAATAAAGTCAAGGTGAGGGTATATAAGAACTTTCTGGAGAGGGGAGCAGTGGGATGAAGGGGGCTGGGAGCTGGTCTATTGATGCATGGTGGAATGTGCTCGGGCTGCTGGGATTGTAATGTTCGGATGTTGAGGCTAAGAATGTAGGTGTTGCTAATTCATTTCTTCGGGAATATACTGACCATACACATGGGTGTACTGGATCACTTGTAGCAATCACTGCTGAGGACTCATTTTACATTTTACATTTTACATTTTGACCAAGATGCCTACAATGCCAAGCTAGAAGAGGGTATGGAGATCACAGAGGAGGGCATCGAGGAAGCATTTGTGGTCATCGCCAACATGTCCAAAGGGTAACACTGTCCTTGATATTCTTTACTCAGTCAACTATACAGTCTAGATTATAGTGGGGCAAAATAACTCTAACATTACTTTGTCGTTCTAGTTGCTCAGAGCCCATACCAACAACTCACTGCCAGAATTGATGTAAGCCACTGTCAGTCCTCCATGAAAACTTGTAGTGATCAATCTCATTCCTGGCAATCTCAAGCTCCTCCTTTTGTGCCACAATTACATCCAAGGCCTCTGCTAGAGATACTTTGAGAGCAGCAAGTTCTTCAACTAGGTGGGTGTTTAAGTTGTTCTCTGACTGAGGGGGTTGATGTTGAGAATTAAGAGTGAACTTTAACTTGGTTAATTTGTCAAAATACTATGTACAGAATATATATACTACTTCGGGGCATTGCCCACTGTAAACTAAACAACTAACCGAGAGGCAGTATCTACTTGCGGCGGTGTGCTTAGCCACGATCGTCCTTGTTCGGCTGCACTAATTATAGCATTGGAGTTGCCGTATTCGGCTCCGCCGATCAACGTTCAACAGTTGATTCTCCATAGCTTGTAGCCTGCTTCTGTTGTAATCTGCTTTTACCTTGGTTAGTGAGGTGAGATACTATCATTTTAGAGATAATTCACCACAGGAATTCTTGTATGGATTGGCAAGCCTTCTGGATCATCTGGGAGGGACTGAGTGTCTGCCAGTTTTCTTACATTATTCAATGCTATCAGATCACATTCAACAGAGACTTACTTTGCATCAGAGATATTGGCTTTCATACTGGATTTGAGTTCTGTTTCACTGCTTTGTTGTGATTTCTGTGATCATTGTTTGCCTAAATTTCATGGGAACAGTGCCCCATGGGGTGCTTTAGCCTTGCAGCTGGATGTACAACCTCAGGCTTTCTCTTTCTTTTTGCAAGTGGCTTAATATCCTTCAGTTCAAGCTGCTTTCTTTCTGTCTCCTGGGCTTTCAGACTTGGATATTTGTCTTTCCCTCTGCACTGGCATACATTATTATATTTTGAAACCTATGCATAATATTCTTCAAACAAGTAAGTTTATTTTCTATGGTACTTCCAAGAATTAACCAGGTAACACATTTTAGCCTTTCAGCATTTTATCATACACTCATGCCCACTTTCGACTTGAACTCCAGCATCCCTTGTACCAGAAGGAACCTGGCATTCTATATTCCACTCATCTGGTGATCATGGGAATGATAATATGGTGTTCCTGTGTTATCTTCGCTCACGTTCAGCGCTAGGTCAAGGTATTGACACACTCTCCAAGTTTCTGGTTTTCACCTACTAAAATAAGATTGTGCCAGCATTCTCATGACTACATACCCCACATGTGTCTCAGCCTGTTAATATTCAAGTACATGTTCAAGTAACTCAGGAGGTGATAGTAGGGAGGTTCCTGGGACCTGCATTTGAGGAGAAAGAAATGGTGATTAAGGTTTTAAAAGCAATATGTCATTGAAGTTTGCCACCTTGAATATGGATGATAATGTCTGTCCTGTGTGCTCAAGAACATTAAAAATGGTCACAGGAAAGTGGTCTCACATGTCAAGCTCAAAATCCTGCTCATGGTACAGGTTTGGAAAATTGGCTGATCTTCGCCCTTTAGATCAGGGTGATGACAGGGAGGGTGGGGCTATGGGGATACAAGCTGATGATGGAGGACTAAGACATGATGAGGATAAGATTGATGAGGCAGATGTAGCTGACATACTTGGTGACCTCCTTGAACAGGAGGAGGAGCTGTTCCACTTTGTTACACTGTCATCGCTTCAGCAACAGAACAACACAGATGTAGAAATGGAAGATGGAGAGGCAGGTCCTGGTCCTTCCACATTGGCAAACAAAGGATCTCAATATAACACTCCTCAAACTTTGGATGATAGTGATGACAACAGGGTTGAGGAAATTCATCCTACAGCTGGCAGCATCATATGTATGGATGAAAGTCTTCACAGAAGGTGGAAGAAGGTGTTTGGGGAGTTTTGTTCCAGAGATGATGATAACAGAGACATTGAAATGCTAGGACAGGAGGACAACCCATACTCCCTGTTCACTTCAGAATTGGATTGGAGGATAGCACGATGGGTTATAAAGGATGGACCTGGACAAAACACTTTTGACTGCTTGTTGAAAATCCCTGGGGTATGTCAACAGTTCAACTACTTCACACTTTCTTAATATTCATTTAACAGGTTAGAGAAAACCTAGGCCTATCATACCACAACATGTGATCTCTGCACCAGATTCTTGACAACATTCCTGACCATGCAGGGAAATGCCAAACATGTCATCTCATGTTCAAAGATCATCCAGACCAGACCTTCATCATCCATCACAAAGACATTATTGAGTCCATCCACAGTCTTTGGGGTGACCCTGCTCATGCAAAGAATCTTGTATACACACCTAGAAAGGTCTTTACAGATGATAGCAAGACCAATGGAGTTTTTTCTGAAATGTGGACAGCGAAATGGTGGAATGCTATTCAGGTAATATTTTAATTTTGGAAGACCACCTTAACTTGAATGTCTCTAATTATTTATTCATAGAGTTTGCTCCCTCACAGATTAACACTAGCTCCTATAATCATCACTACAGACAAACCCAGCTTACTCAGTTCTCTGGAAACAAAAAGGCTTATCCAGTCTATTTGACTCTTGGAAATCTTCCCAAGTCCATCAGGAGTAAACCTTCCAAATGTGCTTGTGTTCTGATTGCTAATTTATTGGTTGACAAGATCAAACAAGACAATTTGACAAATCAGGAATATCGCTCAAGAAACCAATGACTTTTCTATGAATCTATGAGACTAATTCTCTCACCTCTTCAAGATGCTGGACGTAATGGAGTTGATACATATGTGCAGTGGTGATGGTGCTGTTCACAAGGTTCACCCTGTTCTTGCATGCTATGTTGCAGATTATCCAGAGCAATGCCTTGTCACTTGCGCCAAGTATGGTACTTGCCCTAAATGTCAAGTTCACAAGGACGCTCTCCAGGACATGAACCCATCAGACCCTAGATCTCAGTACCGGACAACTTCTATCATTAATGATGCCATGTCTACATCGAATTCGCTTTCACAGTTTTACAAGAACTGTATGAATGAAGGCATCTCAGGGAGCCTTCATCGTCCTTTCTGGCAGGACTTTCCTTTTACAGATATCCATAAATCGATGACTCCTGATGTTCTTCACCAGCTACATCAGGGGGTCTTGAAACATCTCATCAACTGGTGTCAGCATGCCATGTCACAAACTGAGTTGGACTGCTGCTTTCGCAGTCTGCCTCCAGCCTATGGTGTTTGTCATTTCGAGAATGGTATATTGGCTTTATCACAAATCATGGGTTCTGAGTGGAAGAACATGGTGAAGATTCTTTTGGGTTGTCTCAGAGGTGCTCTTCCTAAACAGGGCCTCCTGGTGGTCAAATCAATTCTGGACTTCATTTATCTGGCTCAATACAGCACTCATGACAATGTGACTTTGCAATATATGGAGGATTCTTTATCAACATGGGAAGAAAACCGAGGCTTCTTTGTTGAGGACACTGGAATATGCAAGAACCTTAACATTCCACAATTCCACTCTCTTCTTCTCACTACGTGGAATCCATACATCTATTTGGTGCAACAGACAACTATAACAGTGAAATGTTTGAGCAACTTCATATAGACTTCACAAAGCATGGCTGGTGGGCTTCCAACAAGCGAGATGAGTTCCCTCAGATGATTTCGTGGCTTTCTCACCAAGAAAAGATTTACTCATTGGACAGCTATCTCTCAAGTTCTGACTCTAGGAAACATCCAGGTTAGAATCTGGTCAGCCACTTCATGGACTTTCCCAAATATCTGTGGCAAAGTTTCCTAACCATCCCAACAAATCCATTGCAAATATCATAAAATCACATCAAGCACCTGCCTTTGAATGCCATCTCAAAGAATATTTGAATCACTTTTTGGATAAGCATACTTCTAATCATCAAGCAATGCAGTACCCCTTGCCATTCCAGCATCTTGATGTATTCAACCAGTTTAAATTTTGCCCTTTTAATCTTCAGGATGATGAGGAGGAGGAGAGGGACATTGTGAAGGCTATTCCTGCCTCAAAATGCTTTCCTTCTGGCAGATTTGATACAGTGATTGTTCTCAAAACTGATAATGCTGAATCAACTGGATTGATCAGTTTGTACCACACAACAACTGCTAGACATAAGTATAACTGATACAAAATATTACCTTTTAGGCACTCAGACTGGTTGGGTGTATATGATTTTCCGTTTGCCACGCAATATGGATTTTGCCTTTGGACTTCACAATTCTCCAGAATCATGGCCAAAGATACCACTAGCATATATTGAATGGTATTCAAAGCAAAAGCCAGAAGCCGATAAATACACTGGTATGTACTCCGTCAAATCAACCTGGAACCTAACCTGGAGGGTGTTCCACTTGGCCCTATTATTCCTGTGTCAGACATTCACCAGAGTTGCATGCTAATTCCAAAATATGAGAACCTAGAAACAAGAGTGAATGGACATCTACAAACATCCTAGACAAATGTTCATCTTTTTTTTATCAATAATTGGCAACATAAATACTCATATCAAACTATCTGGTAATATAATTTGTATTAAAATCTTTTGTATTTTCCAGAATGTAGTGAGACTATGACCTAGGCTGCCCTAGGGCATCACAATGCACTCCAGGAAAACTTAATGTCCCTGGGAAATGGCCATCCACCCTGGGAAAGCTTAGAACTCAAAGTAATTTTCCTGATGATCAACATCCATTGCCAAGTCTTGCTGTATTGTGTTGTTGTGTGACCGATTCTGCCACCAAAGTACCTCATAAACATGTCCCTATCCACAAAGCTGATGATGCAACATCAGCTTTTCACAAGACAAGTCATCATGTAACAACCAACTTACATCATCACATAGTAGTTCACCCAATCATCTATTTCTTCTGGGAGGTGTGCTGCAGTGGATGTTAAGGTATGTAACAATTCTGCAGTGTGGCATCAGCAAATGATGGCACCAGATGGCATCCTCAGATAACAAGAGATGGATCCAAAAAACCAAAGGCACTACTATCAGCATCAGGGACCAACCCAATCTTTGGCAAACAGGCAGTCTTGAAACCCCAGCAATAGCCAGGCTCAGCACCAAACCACTGGACCCAAAGAAATTCCATATGTTGAATAGAGCAGTTCTGTGCTTCAGGCCCTATATGCATGACCTGGAGTACATTACACTCCCCCACCTATTCTAGTCAGATTCTGGCTGGAATTACTGGAAGGTCAGGAATCTGGTGGACTTTCTTTTTGGATGTACTGTCCCTTTATGGAGGTAATCCACCAGGACTCATTTATCAAATTTACACCCAGAATCTCCAAATTCCCACTGGACAAATAATCACCTGGATTAACTGGAATCACCAGACTAACTGGACAGCATGTGCATTACTAAATATAAGTCTCACATATAAGCCCTTACTACCAGCCATATATTTGATACCTTTATTACCCAACCAAGGTGCATGACCAAATGGCACCTGTGTATGACAAAGCTGTTGGCCACGTCATCTGCCAGTGCTCATCACTCCCCCCATCACCACCACCATTCTTGACCACAGCACCTCTGCCACAACCACTGCCACAACATCACAATGAGAAATGGGGCCAAATGATGCTATTGTTGTTTGGCCCCTGCTAAGTATTTCTTTTTATTGTTTTGTTTTACATAACTGACACATTTTTTGTCAAGGATATATTTTTTAATTTAGATTCTAATGACACCGCTGCCCCGAAGCCATGACGATGACTGACACAGCCACCACCCCATCAATAGTTATCCTCAAAGTAGAGCTGCAACTTTCATGGGTTGTGCCTGGGGTTGTGGCTGGGCCATCCATGTAAGCGAAAAGTGAGACCCTGATTTGTGACCATGTGTGACATGATACGTCTGCCCATTGATGTGGTGATAAGACCACCTTGTGTCTAGCACTCAGAAAACATCCTATAGTTTTTGCATTCTGCATATGAACATCTATGAACAGTTCTATCAACTTCAAATGCATTTTCGAGCTATATAGAGCAATATTGAGCCATTCTAACACCTTCACACTCAATGTCAAACATTTGCAGGAGTATACACACATTGTATGACCATTATCCATCATCAATCGACAAATATCAACTGTGTTCTGAACATTCAATCGAGCTCAAACAAATATATCAAGATCTTGAACTTTTCAAAATTTTTCAAACAAGCTCAAACTTCGACCATCTTCTTCGAACCTCATCTAACCCCTTCGCGATATGTTCTTCCATCTATCAAGTCTACGAACGATCTACAAACATCTACAAACATCTGCAAACATCTCAAATGTCATCAATTGATCTTGAAAATCTTTGAACAAACTTCGAACATACTTCATGCATCTCAGTGGCCATTATCTCATCATCGGACACTTGTACTGCACCCCTGCACCTCGTGACATTGTTTGCCAAGCCTATCGCATGGAGAACAATAGATAAGATGGTTATTAGAAGGACATGAGAAGTATTTTGAGATATTTTGAACTCCTCAAATGGAACACAAGTTTGTACCTTTTGATTTCACTTCATTTACCTCCTTTTCACATCATTCCATCATTTACCCATAGTTATTAGCCCCTTTTGATCATTACAGCCCACCTCATGTTCAACACATGGACACTTTCCTTTTTAGGACTACTTTTCATATGTCATATATACTTTGTATTATGTACTGTTTCAGAGAGAATCCCATCGCATTATCGTCCCAGTAGTCTGATTCAAGATGTCATACTCTTGAGTCCAAGTCTTTCATTCTAGTTTGAAGTTTTGCGATATCGTTGCGATCTTCCACAATATTTTATCAAACCTCCATATCGAGCCCCTCATACCTCGCTTTTAGTGTGCATTAATTGTATTCCCCCTATATTTGATTGAACACTCTATATTTGATTGAATGCTCAATATTTGATCAAGCTCATGATATTTCATCAAACACCACTTGTTATTCCTTGCATTCCCTTGCTATCAAGTCCCCCAACCTTGTCCTAGGTCCTGAAGTTCAGTACCACCTTGCTACCTTCCTCTAACCTGTGTTATACCATACAAAGCCTTTTGTAGGGTTTTGTTGTGGGTTTCCTGGTCAAGTAATATCTGTGGAGTAGAGCCTGTCAGATAGCTGGTTGGTTATCATGTTTGGATAGGAATAGGTAAATGGGGAGGATGTTCAGGGCGATTTGGAGAGGCATTTCAGTCATGATCCTTTCCTAAAGTCTTCTCTTTTTTTTATAGTCAGCTAGCAATTCTTTCTCATGAGAGAGATTTTGTTCTGGTTCCCAGGAATTTTCCGAGGTTGGGTAACCTTTCCATTTTATTAGGTAATGGTATCCTCGCACCTTCTTTCTATGCACGACTATTCCTTCTACTTTGTATTCCTTTTCTCCTTCAATAAGATCCAGAGGTGGTTCTGGGAAGTTTGGTCCATGGGTGTTGGTTTCCAAATATGGGGTGAGGAGAGCGGCATGGAAGACCACATCTATTTTCCATTGCTTTGGAAGGTCTAGTCAGTAGTTCAGGGGATTAAGAACTTCTTTTATTGTAAAAGGTCCTTGACATTTCAGAGCCAATTTCCTAGACAGGTACATGGTTTTTAGGTTCTTTTCTTCGAGCCATACCTTCTGTCCTAATTTGAACAGGGAAAAGTTCTGATGGACTCATTCAGAGACCATTTGTCTGGTGAGTTCGTGGGTCACTAAGGCTTTGTCTCATTGATAGAGCTAAGTAGGATAACCCAAACAAAACACCCAAAACAAAGGTATCTGAGGGGATCATCCAGTCTAGTATGGAAAGCGAGTTGGTTCCAAGTTAGAAGACCTAGTTCAAGGTTAGGGGAGTTGATAGCGAGAAAGTGCAAGAGATATCAAGTGATATGCGATGTAATACCACAAGTTCGATCAAATATTGAGTGTTCAATCAAAGTTCGAGGTTGATCCAACTATGAAAGTACAGTTGTTTGAAATGGAAGAGGATGGGATGGTGATGATAATGATGTGGGCAAGGAGAATTCAATATATGGTGGAGGATGATGATGTTTGATAGGCTAATAATGAGGATGCAAGCGATTTCAAGCGAGTTTTTTGCAAGGGATTTCGCACTACTTCGAAATAAGACGGGTTTCTTGGACTCAAGAGTAGGAACTCTTAAATCAGATAATAGTGAAGTGAACCCAAATGGTTTCTTGTTGAAAAGATAAGTGATACAAGCTTTTATAGACTTTAAGAAAATGATACTAAAAGGGAAAATGTAACATGAGGCAAACATGAGGCAGGAAGTAAGTGAATAAATGGGCCTAAAAACGAGGGGTAAAACAATAAATGATGCGGAAATGATATAAACAGTTTGTAATACCACATTCCCCCTTTGAGGAGTTCGAAATACTTGGAAAATTGTCCCATGTCCTTCAAAAATGTGATGTTTTTCATTATCTTGTGTCCAATAAGCGTGTCATATGACCTCTAGCAATGTGGTAGCAAGGTACGATGTTTGATGATAAGATGGACAGGTGCTGGAGTGCACAAAATAGGTCTAAATGCAGTCGAAGTTCGCTCGAAAGTGATCGAGGTCAATTGAGGATGATCGTGGTGATCACAAAAGCTTGTCAAAGCTTGTACAGTGCTTGAAGTAACTTGGTAGATGGCCTAAAGATGTTGCGATGAGACTTGAGAAAGATCCTCAAAGTTTGAACATGATTGAAATCGTTCAAGTTGTTTTAGTGTATGACAGATCCGTTCAAAGTCATTAGAACGTTCGGAGGAGCATCAAAGGTGGTCGTTTAATACTTGAGAGGTGTCGAAGAATATGTAAATTGTATCTGTGAACACTCGAAGTTGAATATGAGGTCTTCGAGAGGTGTGATATTGTTCAATCTTGCTCAGAACCATTTGAAATAATTTGAAATGCATTTGAACGAGTCTGGAGGCCATTGGATTGCTGCACAAACCTGTTATAAAGAATGCAAAAAGTACCTGAGTACTCCTAGATACTCCCAGAGCTCCTACTGCAAGGTCAACATATCATTGTGCTCTTTGGAGGAGGATGATTGTCTTTTCTAGTTCTGGCACATTAGTCTTTCATGTAAGGAAGTGGAATTGCCTTTGGTTCATATCCCATCATAAGGTAGAATGGGGAGTTTTTCTGTACTGAGTGTGTTCTCTGATTATGTGTGAATTCTGCCATGGGTAGAAGATGCTTCCAGTTTTATGGGTTATTAGAGCAATACATCTGAAGATAGACTTCAATTTCCTGGTTTACCCATTCAGTTTCTCTGTCAGTTTGTGGATGATAGGTGGTGCTCATTGCTAATTTGATCCTGAGGATCGGTCCAAGTTCTTGAAACAGTTGGGAGGCAAATCTTGGGTCTCTGTCGAGATCAGCTTATCAGGAAGACCAAATCTTCTGTAGACATAATCCAGATAAAGGGCAGTGGCCCCTATAGCATCAATGGCTTTGTTGCAAGGGATCAGAATTACCCCCTTTGTAAGCCCATGGTATACCATGACCATCAACACATCAAATCCATCTGATTCCAGTAAGTCCATGATGAAATCGGTTGTCACAAGTGCGAACAGACATGTCACATCAGATTTGATGGGGGAGAGGGGCGGTGTCATTGGATGGGTGTTGACCTTCATCTGTTGACATGTCGTGCATCCTTTCATGAAGTTTTTTACAAATGTGACCATTCCAGGCCACCAGTAGTCTCTCCATAGTAGTTCTGTTGTCTGCCATTGTCCAGGGTGTCCTCCAGGTAGCGAGTTATGGTATTTCTCTACTAGCTATCTCCAAAGGTCAACATCATTTGGTACATAGCATCTGTCACTCAAGAATATTAGTTTGTCTTCTACCTTCCAGTCTTCCAGGGATGATTTTATTGGTGGGGTTCCTTTTTCCTTGAGCGCTTCGATCATGTCTTGCACCAGATCTTCCTTCATGATTCATTCAGCGAATAGGTCATGTATTGATGTGTCAATGAACTTGACAAATAAGTTGTCTGGTAAGAGAGTGGTGTCCTCATTGTCGGTGTCATTTTCAGGAACATGGTCTTCCCTTTGGGACAGTGCATTGCTCTGCACCACTTGCGATCCTGGAGCATGAACTAATTGTAAGTTGAACTCTGAGAGGAATAGGCTTCACTGAGCCCATCTTCTGTTGAGTTTTTGCATGGTTCTGAAATAGGTGAGGTTCTTATGATTGGATAGGATTGTCATCGGGTGCTCCAAGCCCAGTAAGTAGTGTCTCCATGTTTCTGGTGACCATATAATTGCAAAGAGTTCTCTGTTGTAAATCTTGTAGTTTCTCTCTGTAGGGGTGAAGGAGTGTGAGATATAGCCGCAGGGGTGCCAGTCCCCATTGATGTCTCTTTGCCTGAGAACTGCCCCCATAGCCCATTTCAATGCATCTGATTCGATTGCAAAGGGTCTGGTGGGGTCTGGTATGAGCAGTACCAGTGTCTCGGCAAACTTCCTTTTGAGGGCATCAAATGTCTCCTGGCATTTGGGGGTCCATTTGAATTGTTTTGTCTTCTTTGTTAGTTGATTGAGGGGTTTTGCCAGGTTGGTGAAATGTCCAATGAATCTCCTGTAGAAGTTTCCAAAGCCTAAACATGATCATACCACTTTTACATTAGTCAGTTCTGGCCAGTCTTTGATTCCTGCCAGTTTCATTGGGTCCATTGAGATCTTGTTTGGTTCAATGACCATTCCCAAGAATTCTACTTTTTGTACTCCAAACTTGCATTTTCTGCTTTGAGATAAAGGTCATGATCTTGTAGCCATTGTAGAACCCATTCCGTCCTGATCTGGTGCTCCTGTTTTCCTTTGGAGAAGATGAGGATGTTGTCCATGTAGATTATTACCCATCCTTCATTCAACATATCTTTGAATATGTCATTTATCATTGCCTGGAAGGTAGGGGGTGAGTTTCATAATCCGAAGAACATTACCATTGGTTAGAACAGCCCTCTATTGGTCTTGAAGGCTGCTTTCCATTGATCCCTGTCTTTTATCCAGATGTTATGGTACCCCCAGCAGATGTCCATCTTCATAAACCATTGTGCTCCTTGTAATTTGTCCATCAGATCTCTGACCAGGGGGAGCAGGTAGGCATTTTTGATGGTCCCTTCATTCAGATACTGGTAGTCTTGACAAGGTCGAAGTGCTTCTGAGTCCTTTTTGCTATGAAGAAAAAGGGGGATGCCATTGGAGATTTCAACAATCAGATGTATCCCTTCCATAGGTTGTCATCGACAAATTCATCTAATTTTTGTTGTTCCATTAGCGAGAGGGGATAAACTTTACAATACTTTGGGATGAAGTCAGGTTTGAGATCAATTGCATGGTCCCAAGGCTGAGATTCGGGGAATCTCTCTGATGCTGTGTGTTTGAATACCTTTTTCCATTGATGAAACTTGGGTGGTAAAAGTTGTTTGAGGGGTTTGTCCTTTTCCTGTTTTGCACTGTGTGCCAAGTGTTGTGATACCAATGTTTTCACCTTGATCCACAGATCATTCCTTTCCATGGTTGCAGGCTGTCATTCCTCAGTAAACTTTCTGGTGGTCGGGTCCCCCAGGTCATATACTTGAGATCCTTCTACAATGCAGAATATATTAGTGGACTTTTCCTCATCTGGAACCTCTTCAATGATTTTTTCGGGTTTACTCCTTCTTCCAAATGTTCCGTGATTTTTCCTGGTTTTCTCTACAATCCTCCATATTTGAACGAGGCAGTGTTCTTCTCAGAATTCGAAGGTTCCTTTCTTCCAGTCAATGACAGGGTTTATCTTTTCAGGGTAATCCAAGGATGATCAATTTGTTCCCTAGTCCGGTGACCAGGAATATCATTTTGTTCCTTCTTCCATTGATCTCCATTTCTTCTTTGGTGTAGTGAGTGATGGTCCCTTTCTTGTTTGGTGTCCCATCCACATGTTGTATGGAGATTGGTTTTGCTAGTGTGAGGAGTTCTATTTTGTGTTCATCAGCAAATTTATGATCCATGAAAATTCCTCCTGCCCCACTGTCAAGGAGGGCTTTTGTTGCAATGTCTTTTCCTTCGTCTGTTCCCACTTTAATAGGCAAATGCATTGATTGGTTTTCTAGAGTGGCTGGTAATACAGAGCAGACAGGAAGTTCAGTGGTACCTGGCATTGTTGCAGGCCACTTGATACTTACAACTCAGTTCCCCTTCTTTTGGGGGAGAAGCGGTTTGTCTGCTCTGGTTGTGGGTATTCACATTTGTTTGTTTGGTCTAGCAGCAGGAAATTCCCATGCTTGTGATCAATGGCCCTATGCCTGGGGCTGTGACATATGAAGCAGAGTCCCTTCTGCATATGTTCAGTTCACTCTTGTTGGGATAGTCGGTTTATCTCCAACATCAGTTTTGTGATTTTGGGGGCAGGTGTGGATTTCTTCTTATGGGTTTCTTGTGCCCTTCCTGTGATGGCTTTCGCTCTTCTCCAATTCCCATCATATTTTGATGTGGCCTTTATCATTCCATCGAGGGTTACTGGGACATTTTCCATGGTGAAGATTTTATCCAGGAGGGCTGGTTTCAGACTGTCCATGAAGTATTTGATGAGGGCAGTATATTTGGTGAGGCCTGATCTCCCTTTCAAGATGAGAAATTGGCTAATGTAGTCTTCCAGGTCGTCTCCCTGTTTCAGGGTTTTCATTTCCATCCGGGCCGATCCCAGATCATCTATAGGGGAAAAAGCCTCTTTCACTTCTACCATAAATCTTTCCCAGGTCCCCAAATTGGTTCTGTTCCCTCGCCCTAATGCTCGTGCCAATGCTGTACCCCCATTCATGAAAGAAAGAGCAAAGATAATCTGCTTCTCATCAGTGTCATAGATGGCTTCATTTACCCACAAAAAGTGACACTTCCTGGAGAAACTTTGTCGTCTTGGTCCAGTCTCCAGTAAAGTCTGATGGAGCCCTAATCTTGATTTCTCTATTTGCCATATCGGTGTATAGGTCATCGGTGTTGAAGAAAGTAAGTGTCAGCGGTTCTGGGGTTTCTCATTTAATCTGCAGTGGTTCTTCTTCTTCCTCCTCTGCTGAGAAGTGTTCCTCTTTCAAAAATCTCCCTGGTTGCCTTGGATCTGTTTTGGTGAACCACCTCCCTTGCATTTCTGAAAATCTAGCCTGTCTTCCTTGATAACTGTACCAGAGCCTGTCTTTGGTGGTGGCTCCTCTTGGTGGTCGGTCAGCAGATTGCTGTCTTCGAGACATGTTGCCTACTCTCCAGGTGAGAGGGCATTGATGTTCAGCTTGACCTTTTTTTAAGACAAATGTCCCAACTTGAGTTCAAGCACTTCCTATTGATATAGTCAATCAACAGTCAGTACTTCTGTCTGCTATCAGAGGCCTTCTCAATAATGTATTCTAGCTCACCAACCCAGAGTCGTTCTGAGCAGTTCAAAGTGGTTGTGCTCATCGAGTTAAGATTTCGTCAACCAACCATTCTATTATTACTACATCACATCAAACTTTGATCCCCCTTTTCTATATTTGTCATGTTTTCTTGTAGAGCCTGCACAAGGATCCCAGAGTGGATTTGGTGTTGCCCTGACACATATGATGCAATGTGTTGTAGAAGTACCTCAAATTTTGCACCATGATAGGCAACCTGCTCAATCTCATCAATAAAAGTAAGAATAGCCTCATGCACTGACTCATATTGATCACAATTAAATGGGATTTTGACCTCATGTCCTAACTCCCATTCATTCAGACAGTTAACAATCTGTCAAAAGATGATGAGTGAAAAAAAGTGATGCATAAAAAAAGAACATGCAAAATGCTTACACAGGCACAAGCCATTGCAAGACAGCCCTTTGGGCATGTCTTGAATTCAACAGGGAAAATAATGGAGAGGAAATCCAACTTTCCATTATAGTAAAACTGTTTGAGAAGATTGAAAATTGCACTGTGTCCAAAGTTTTCTGAGCAGCCCTGTTTTGTAAAGCATTCAGTGGAGCTGCTCAGCCATGAAAGGGAAACTTACTTGGGCATCAGGTGGTCCTTGCAAGAAAAGGGGTTGGTGGATCAACATCTTGACATTATCAGCAATTATGTCTTCCCTCTGATCTGAGTTATGACAAAAATCAATATCAGGAAAAATCGCCTCTTTGTAGTGGAATTTGACAATGTTGTATGCCATATTTTTCATACATCCTTGATATGCAGCTCCATCCTGGAAAATCTGACAGCCAATGATTAATAGCCTATGTTTGGTGCATAATCAAATCAAAGGCTACATACCAGCAAAGTCATGCCAGAACTGTTTGCATTGTAAACAGCTATATCATTGTCAGCGAGTTTCAGAAATGGAAAAATTAATGCATACCTGGATCAAGTTCACCACCATACTCTGCATACTCTGAGATGGCTTCCAAGAGGATATTGTGTGCCACCTTAAGACTTTCTGCATTGCATTCTGGCAAGGGGTCAGTTGTATGAATTATCTTCCTGTAGCTATTTCTGGTGTATACAAGCACATCAACCCAGGTGCCAGAGTAGAAGCCAAGCTGGGAGGGTTTGGCCTCACCATGAGATTCTGAGTTGTGGGGTACATGAGTTGTCTTTTCATCATCATCACCATCATCATCATCACCATCATCATCATCACTATGATCATTCTCAAAATCCACTTCTGGGCTGGTGATATTGTTGTCAGGAATAGCTCAAGTGTTACAAGATGCAGTCTTGGGACCAACAGTACATCGATGAAAGCCATCAGGTGTATGAGAATGACCAAAGTGGTGGTCATGAGAACTATCAGGGACATGAGATACATTGGCACTGGGTGCACAAGAGCCATTGTTGTGGTGGTGAGAACCATCAGCAGGGACAGGAGGTTGATTGTTAATGCTGCAAGACCCATTGGCAGGAGTACAAGAACCACTGCAGCCACAGGACCCATTGCCATGGCTATGAGACCTGTTGGCACCACAAGCCCCATCAGCAGTGATGTTATAATCATTACCATGACTGTGAGACTTGTCAGCAGGGGCACAAGAACCACGAGACCCATCAGCAGGGATAACAGAGCTGCCAAGAGTGTTGGGATATGGTGCCTTGACTGAACGGTTTTTCCTCTGGCAGACTTCAAGCATGGGGTCAGATTCTTCATTGTCTTCATCTGTGTCATCAACATGTCATGTAAACAAATCAAAGTGTGGTGATGACTCACCAGAACTGATGACTTGAACTCGGCAACATAGCCGTTTCTGTTTTATGGGTTGTTCTTCCTTGTCCTCTGATTCCAAGTCGGATGCTGGAACTCATCAGCGCATTGTGAGATTGTTTTGATTAAAACTTACGTACCATGATTGTGATCTTCAATCGCAGACCTATCAACATCATGAGCCACAGCACTTGATTGTTTGAGGGATTGTAGGGCCATCCTGTCATCTTCATCGGGTGATTGCACATCAATGATAGGATCTGGAATGAATCAGTACATTGCAACATTTTTTGGGATGAGAACAAACCATGATGGTCATCTTGATCAGCTCCATTGTCTGGTATATTTGAGTTGATCTCCAATTCTGGCAAAGATTGAAGTGTAGGTGCAGGGAGGAAGAAAACGAATTGTACCAAGGTTGTCTCCATGATGGTCTTCATCCATTTCACCTGCCAGTGTGTTGAAGTCCCACTGGTCTCAATCTTCACCATTCTGCATGTTGTTCAAGTGGTTGATTTCAGAAGTGGCCTTTGTCAAGGGTTGGAGTGCTGCAGCCTGATCCACAGGCCCTTGAGGTTGAAAGCCAAAAGCAGAGCCAGTTATGGAATGAGCAAAGGAGGGTTTTGGAATATTTACATTCAAAGGTGGATCATTGCTGATAGGTAAAAGATTAGCACCTTTCACCTTGAAATTTTCACATCAGTAGATACAGCAGAAAATGGCCTTTGTCTTTGATCATTTGACTCGGTTTCTAGGTCTATGTCAGGACAAATGTGCTCAGCAACAGCAGCTAGCTGTGCAAGAGCACCTCCTTTCCCATGGTTTGAATGATGTGGTCTTTATCTGATTAGAAGGTTTGTAGTAAAATAATGTTGAGCACAACAGTGAGGAAATAATGACATACCTTGCATAGGAACATTAGTCCCTCTTGAACTTGCAGTGGAGGGTTGTTTTCTGTTCGCCACCTTTAGGACCATAGCATAGCCTATGGAAACAACAGAGGAGCATTCTGAGCTGGCAATATTTACTTATATGTAGATATAATATCATGTGTACAGTGGCAAAGGATCTCACAAATTGTACAACATCGACAAACTACAAATTACTTCAATGTTCAGCATTCAATCCAACCTGATCATGAACTGAGCCCCAGGTATTGCGACTAGACAGTTTTCTAAGGGGAATTGGTTATGAGGGATCAAAATTAGTGGGAAGGACATAACATGTGATTGGATTTCTCATTTTGCCTGCCTGAAATTCTGCCCTCATTAATCTCTTCTGAGCAGATTGGAATTTCTGTATTGCCCATTTCACTCCAGCCTGCATCAGCAAAATCCTAAAGATTCTTAGGGCACTTAGCTGGCTTATCGCACAGACAAGCACACTAAGCAACTCAAGCTGATTATTTTCTACTTAGTGATGCTAGGTGTAAACA